>JAFMSR010000014.1:1964522-1996748 GCA_022818135.1 Saxidomus purpurata
TCAAAATGATACGTTAATGATCACCAAAATTATTTAAAATATCAGAAATGAAAATATCTTTTGAACATACATGTACTTTAACTTATTTACAATAGTATTCATTGGTTGCCATGGTAAACACTGTAAGTTTTGTAAGTTCACAATGATCTTTTATCCATTTAGTATCATTGGAAATATGTGGCATTATGAACCTCATTTTCAAGTATTACTCCATTTGTTTCATGTACGATAGATTGGAAATCCTTTCATTAACATATTGTAAAGTTATATACTCATTAGAATGCTTGTTCATTTATTTTGTTTCTTTGTCAAAAGTTGTTTCTGCCCAACAAATACAAGGTCATATGGCTTATACATACTGTGCTTCAATGTTTTTTTCAGTAGAATTGTTCTTTGGGGGTGGGAGGGGGAAGCACGTATTTGGGTTTAAATGGAATATTTTCCATTTTATGTTACATCATAAATTAAAAAGTAATGTATAATTTTATAATTAATTCTTTCAAATATTCTTCAGGGAATAATAATTATAACTGGTTTTCTGTTTAAAACAATAACTCTTTAATTCAAATTTTCGGCAATACTTCCTTTTTTAAGAAATTTGTCTGCACTTCTACAATTTACATGTTGACCATCTTTATGACAAGCTTAGAAAAATTGAATTAAAGAGTTGTTTTAAACAGAAAAATAGTTATAATTTTATAATTCTTGCTGCATGCAGCATTGGTTTCTAACTTTTTACCATATTGTATTCTATTTTACACAGGTCTGCTTAAGTTTAATTACAAATTATCTCCCCTGATACATATAAACTCATTGGACAGTGGTTTAAGTTTCATTTGAAGGGTATGAATCATCTTCAGAGATACCTCTAGTTTCCTTAGAATATCCCTTCTTAAAGGTAACTTTATTTGGTAAGACATACCAACAATTCAGCTGTGGACATTATAGTGAAAATTGTGGTTACCTTGGGGGAAGTAATCTCAGGATCAGCATGTGCATTTGAAGGCACCAGTGGTACTTTCTGGGGTTATTGTTTTGTTTTTGATTTAAAAAACAGTGTAAGTGTTTCACCTGACCTCTATTCGTGAATTTTTACATATATGTATATTAGTTACTTCACTGTTACCACTGCCCAAAGTGATCTGTTGTGAATGATTTATCTCACCTTTACTCTACGATTCTATCAAATCTTTAATAAATTTTATATACTGTGTCAGTGTGGTGTTAGGGGGGTATTCATCACGTTCAGTGATAGTTATAGTTTTGAATGAAGCATTTAATTTTCATTCATTTAATTAACCAGGTTTTCCGAAGGAAAAATCCTGGTTATTAGATTGGGGTATGTCGGCGGGCAGGCGTAAACAATTTCTTCTGTGCGCAACTCCTCCTACATTTCTCAACGGATTTCAACCAAACTTTCACAGAAGTATTGTCATGAAGTGCCCTGGCGCATATTGTCGGGGTTTTGTGATTCGGTCATTTTTTACAGAATTATGGCCCTTTGTTTTTTTCACATATGTAATTCTTCTGTGCGAAACTCCTCCAACATTTCTCAATGGATTTCAACCAAACTTTCACAGAAGTATTGTCATGAAGTGCCCTGGCGCATATTGTCCGGGTTTTGTGATTTGGTCATTTTTGACAGAATTATGGCCCTTTGTTTTTTTTCACATATGTAATTCTTCTGTGCGCAACTCCTTCTACACTTCTCAAGGGATTTCAACCAAACTTTCACAGAATTATTGTCACCAAGTGCCCTGGCGCATATTGTTCGGGTTTTGTGATTTGATCATTTTTGACAGAATTATGGGCCTTTGTTTTTTTCCACATAATGTAATATATATAGAGAAATACTCTTCTGTGTGCAACTCCTACATTTCTCAAGGGATTTCAACCAAACTTTAACAGAACTATAATTGTTAACTAAAGAATATTGAATATATAATGTTCTGCTCCTGGTCGTCCATCCGTCCGTCTGTTAGCAATTTTGTGTCTCCTTATCTAAGTATATATAAAAGGGAGAATACTCTGTTATTATAAAAGGGAGAATACTCTGTTATTACTGTCTATTTTTAGAATAGATTACCAGTCCTGTATACTTTGGAGTATTCTGTTGCAGTAAGATGACAAAATTTCTCGTGAGACCAGCGGTTCAAACACCACACAGAGCAAGTTTATTTATTTTTTTTTTTCTTTCTTTTTTTTTTTTTTTTAATAATTTTTGCCTGAATTATGGCCCTTTGCTTTTTTTCCACATATGTTATATATAGAAGAATACATTTGCGCTCAGCCAGCAGACTGGAAAATGAAAACCTGGTTTTGTGACAATTTCCTGTCACTTGTTTTCATTATATGAAGAAATGCTTGTTGAAGGTCATGTAATCTGTGAAGGGAAAGGCTTGTTGAAGGTCATGTAATCTGTGAAGGGAAATGTTTGTTGAAGGTCATGTAATCTGTGAAGGGAAAGGCTTGTTGAAGGTCATGTAATCTGTGAAGGGAAAGGCTTGTTGAAGGTCATGTAATCTGTGAAGGGAAAGGCTTTTCGTAGGTCATGTAGTCTGTGAAGGGAAAGGCTTGTTGAAGGTCATGTAATCTGTGAAGGGAAAGGCTTGTTGAAGGTCATGTAGTCTGTGAAGGGAAAGGCTTGTTGAAGGTCATGTAATCTGTGAAGGGAAAGGCTTGTTGAAGGTCATGTAATCTGTGAAGGGAAATGTTTGTTGAAGGTCATGTAATCTGTGAAGGGAAAGGCTTGTTGAAGGTCATGTAATCTGTGAAGGGAAAGGCTTGTTGAAGGTCATGTAGTCTGTGAAGGGAAAGGCTTGTTGAAGGTCATGTAATCTGTGAAGGGAAAGGCTTGTTGAAGGTCATGTAATCTGTGAAGGGAAAGGCTTGTTGAAGGTCATGTAATCTGTGAAGGGAAAGGCTTGTTGAAGGTCATGTAATCTGTGAAGGGAAAGGCTTGTTGAAGGTCATGTAATCTGTTCATGTAATCTGTGAAGGGTAAACTTGCTCTTACTCCAGTGAGTAAGATATAAAAGCAACAAGAGTTGTCCCTCATAACAGTCATAAGTGACAAATGTTCCCAAAGAGGTGTCTTACAGTCTGTAACATCAACCTTCAATGTGTGGACCCAGTACTCGCAGGCATGTATACAGGATTATAAAATGTCTGAATTCTAAGTGTGACCTTGACAGACTTGCATGTGATGTGTCATCTCCATGTGGTCAACAATTGTCTCGACAATTGTGCCATTTAATTTTAAATCCTTGTATGCATGACAGAGTTACCATGTATACAGGATTCCATGACCTTTAAACTCTTAAGTGTGACCAGTCACCTTGACCTTTGAGGTAGGGATGTGGGTCTTGCAGGTGACATGTCATCTTGATGTGCTGAACAAGTTATTTTAAACTGCTTCATTGCATGACGAGTTGCAGCCCGGACCAAAAAAAAATTAAAGGAGGGACACAGATGGATGGTGCGATTTTGATATGCGCACCTTTTTCGGCATAAAAGATCTGTCAATCTAGTACTAATATATGTCCACATGAATTACAGGAAAAGAATTTAACCATTTAAATGGTCCCCTATGAACTTAATGCCACACAATTGCTCTATTTATAGAACTTGCATATTTTAACTTTTTAGTGATGTATTTATTTCATTAACTTATTTTAATGTGTTTAGTTTTTAGTTCTATTGTAAATTAGAAAAACTACCCAATTATGATATAATGTTTATGAAAATATCTTTTTGTGTTACCAAAATATGTACTTAAAAGATCTGCACAGTTAAGTGAATTGCAAGTGAAAATATAAAGGCATAATATGATGTTCAGTGATCAAGGCACATTTTAATCAAAGGTTTTAATCCCTTGTTTTAAGCAAGGTTTCGTTAGCAGGTTTTAAAGCTGTATGACAACAGAACAGGTATACAACAAACAAGCTGCCTAGTCTATACAGGTAAACAACAAACAAGTTGCCTAGTCTATACATGTACATGCACTTTAGGTCTGGTTGTTGAACATGTCAAAATAAAGCTTACCCAACTTGAGGCAATACGATACCAAGTTTAGTTTGTTTGTTACATGCTTAATCAATGCGACTATTTAGCTAGGTTCAACCGCTTAAAAATATAACATGATTTTAAATGCTAATGTACAGATAGTTTTATAACTACAAAACTGAATGTAAGACATTCCAGTATAATCAATTCCTGTATACATTGTACAGAGACTGTGTTATAAGCTGTGCTGACTAGAGTTCTCCGATCCATGGCATTTTATCTGTATAACAACTGTAGCACTTGAAACTCTAGTAGTGTTTCACAGTTTATACCACTTTATTCGCTTCTTCATGCAATGACTAGAAACTTAAACATGTTGTTTTTCATACTTTAGAACAAACTGAAGAAAATGTATCCAACATCCTTTGTTTAAATGTCTGTAAATAAAGATGATTTAAATTTTGCATGCGAGATGTTCACTTCCAGATGTAACATAGCAATCAAATATATTGTAAATGATTGGTAAATAAAGTAAATTGTGGGTGTATCTATAAGTGTTGTCGAAATACACCATATTAGATAGTATAATACGTTGACATGTTTTACCCAGTACATGACCTTTTAGAAAAACATTAAAAAACGTACCACAAAAGAAATTTAACATATACATGTAGATTCACTATAATGTAGTCTGAATGCATGATTCACGTTTGGTTTCCTTTATTAGTATTTTCAACGGGGTCATTTACAGTTGTTACTACTGATGGTAGATTGCTGCTGTATGCAAAAGTGGTTTGTATAAATTTGAAATAAAAGTTGACGAGTAAATGCAACGATATTCATGTGTTTCTTATTATATTTTCCTCTCGTACTTTTAGTGAAGATCAATCTTGAATTACTATGTCACAGAGGACGTACTCCGTCACGTAAATAATGATAACATGAGTCCTGAAGATAAAGTACAACAAGGTATTCAGTAATGATTGGTACTAAAATAATTCTAATGTACGTTTTTCGTACTCTAATTTCAGACCTTTTTGTCATACAATATCCGCAAAATGACAGTTCATGTATAATCAGTTTGTTTGTAGAGACCATAGTAGATGTAATATTGACAGGACACGGCTGTTCTTAACAAGACCCCTGTACATCTTGAGTCCCTGTACATCTTGAAGCATTAAAACTGTTCACATGAAATGTGTGTGTTAAAACCTACACTGTATCACACGTATCAAACGTGTTGTGAGAGGCAACATCTGTTCCAGCGGGTTCCTTCTTTGTTTTAGAGCTATGAAATGTCCCTGAAATCAAGGGTGTTAATTTAAAAATAGAAATAAAAACCAGACGACTACGAAAAATATAGCAAATGATGTAGGTAAAGCAAAATCAATTTCCTTGCAACATGTAACCTAAAACATTGTACTTTTAATATTATAACTCAATAATTTAAACAAATATCTCATCACATTTATTCAATCTAAAACTCGATCACTAAACATCATAAAACAAATGGCAATCACTTATGAAATAAGATACAATCATTATAGAATATTCTTAAGTTATGTAAGCACCGTTCATATAGCCATTTATTTAATCGTGACAATTGTGATTATTTTCAGTTACAATGTATCGGTAAACGAGTACAGTCGTCGAAATGAATATTGCAGGATGCAAAAACTGCTGGTATAAATTTGAAATATAAGTTTCTTATCATTCTCTTCCTCACAGGGCTTAAGTGAAGATTAATACTGAATAACCAAGTCAAAGAGAATGTATCTGTCGCATATTAAACAGCAACATGATGCTAAGATATATCAAGGTCTTGCTCGCAAATACAACATGTATCTGTGATTTACGCTGTACATGTACACTGTAATATGGATAGGGACACTACTGCAGTACTGCTGTTAAACAAAACCCTGTTAAACTTTTCACAAGACTGAATGCGTGTATCAAACATACACAATATCACAGTAATTGCAATGTTACCAAGAGAAGCAACATATCGCATATATAAGGGTTTCTATACTACACCAGTCCCTGAAATAAAGGGGTTAAATGAAACATAGAAAATACTACACTTTTAAAGAAGACGTACCCTGTCTCTGGACTACTAAAAATAGAGCAAGGGATGGAAGTAAAAGCAAAATCAATTTCCATGTAACTAACAACAATCTAATACATTGTACTTTAAATAGTAAAGCTCACTAATATTCAACTTGACTGGTCACATCTTATCACTGACATCTTTAAAACCAATGTCTCAGCCACTAAACCCATAAAATAGTTTAGATCAATAAATATTCATAGCAATGTACAGTATTTTTAATAAATAACACTTATCAGAAAGATAGGCAAACACTATGGATCAAGATTAGACAACACGATTTGAGGAGATAGTGCAAAACCATGGAAACCACAAACAAGTAAGAAGGAAATGCTATATTTCGGCATCAAACCCTCATTAGTATTCTAAGGTTAAGATTTCCATGAATACTTTACTTCATAAAGCACCGTCCATTCAACCATCTTTTTATACTAGACAATCTTCAAAAATATTTTCAGTGTTTGTAGATGTACTTAGATGTTCCCTTAGGTGGGGCTGGTAAAGGTCTTCCTGTAGTTCTTGGAATACTTCCACCAGCAGCTTCTTTCCTGGTCCCTAATGAAACTCTTTCCTCACTATACAAGATACTTGTAGTTGGAGGTCCTGACTTGCGTGTTTTAGAAATACCAGTAATATCACTTCTTCCATCTCTGCTATGACTTTCTGATGCACCACCACCAAAATCACGATCCACTGACATAGATGACGTTTTACCTAACAATCTAGAGCTTGCAGACAAAGAATTCTTTTCAAATGCAATGTTTTGAGCTGCTCTAGGCTCAAAACTGGATGCTCTGGTTACAGAAAGTCCTGCTTCCGATTTCACTGACCCAAGACTATATCCTGGGGACGTGCTTGTGCTTGGACTTGTATCTCTGTATCGGTTGCCTGTATCAAAGCGGGTATGAGTTTGGTTCCCTGGCAAGAGACTGGAATGATGGGCCCCTCTTGTTAGAGGGCTGGTTTTGTCACTCATCAATGCACCGTCTGTTCTAAATTGTGTTGTCGAGCTTCCTGTGTCGTAATCTGGAAATTTAGATGTCTTGCGAACTGCTTTTTCAACTCTGTAATCTTCTTCTGTAACGTAATTAAGTCAATTAAACAATGGACCCGACTTGAAAGCTTAACATACATAATTTCAGGTGTACACGTACATTTGTAGTAAACTTATAACAAATACAATGAATTTAAACCGACTTTATATCAACAAGATGCAACTTTAATAGAGTTCTTTACATCATATGTATATATTCACCTACATAACAGTACATACATACATTTTTTTGTATAATAATTTGGTTCATTTTCCTCTGTCTATAACTGGCTAATTTTAGTAAGTTTCTCATATTTTCAAAACCAAATATTTACCGACATTAACAGTCAAACCTTTAAGCATTATTTTCTTTATATAGAGAACTAGTTTGCATTGGTATAGGCCTAAAGACGTGTAACCATTTTTCTTTTTGGCAGTGGCTAGGTAGCCGTGACCGGCTACCTAGTCTTTTGGTCTAGGTAGCCGTACATATATTTCATACGAGGAGCTACAAAGAAACGGTATTGAATAATCATTCATTAAGGTATATAATTTGTAAAAGTTTACCTGTTTATTAATATTAGACAAGGATCGCAGTAATACCGTGTAATTTACCACTACCCTGCCACTGCCTTCTTAAAGCAGTTAAATATGCCCGAAATATTGACCGATATTGAATTTAAGTTTCCATCTAACGCCGTAACTTATCAAAGTTTTACTTGTATATACACTATTTTTTACATATTCCTAAAGTTCATAATTTCAGCTTTTATATTTGATACAAAATTTAAATATTCATCAAATAATAAAGAAAAAAGGATACGGCTGTATTTTCCAATATATTCTTACTTGGTTTACAAGACGGCCGGATAATACACTTTTTCCAAACTGAACAAGTAGCTCCGGATAAACAACATTCAAAACTTATTAAATGTTAGAGAGAAATAATATTTCACATTCACAAATTAATAAACATTACTCAGTCAGTGGGACTTAATTGATAAGAGTTAATTTTGTCATTCTTTATCACAGACCAAAATTTTCACACCTACCGCGAGTGACAAATGACAAGTGGAAAATAAACATTGATATATAAAACGCAGTACGTGATAGTATAGCGGCGATTCGCAACGAAATACCGCGGCTGCAATGTGTGATTCAAAGGATCTAAATATAACAAGTCGCCTTTACAGGTATTTTGTGACAACAATGTTATGACTTGTGCAACATGTATTAAACTGTTAAAAATGAAATAAACAAACGTAGGAAATATATGTACGGTTACTTACCAAAAGACTAGGAAGCCGGTCACGGCTACCTAGCCACTGCCTTTCTTTTTATATAAAACCTGATATCCTCACCTTCAGTCTGTTGTATTTGTTTCTGAGCCTCGAGGACCAGTCCCTGTGTCCCCTGTGAGATCAGCTGCCGCAGCTGTAACACGGTCATGGCCGTATTATCGTTGTTGTTGTTCACCAAGTTCACTTCTTTCAGGTGGACGGTATCAGACATATGATCAGATGAGAACAGAAGGACGGCGTTTAAGAAAGACCGTACACATATTTCAAGAGGGCATCCAAATATTCCTGAAAATATTCTAGCATTTTATAATGTGCATAGGTACAATACAATACAATACAACCTTTATTTTAAGCCGGTATGTCATTACAAACATGATCAAACATTAGCTATGTAAAGCTTTTGACCGACATAACAATAAGGTCAGTGGTGCTCACCTAGGTACAATGTATATACATCATTCGTTTCATAGATTAAATAATTAATCTCAGTAATACTGTACTGTTCTGTACTATAATCGCATGTGAATATTATTTAATTGTCAGCTTTCCATTATCCTATTGATGGAGTTATCTATTAAACGAATCTAAAACCATGTACATGTACATATATATAGCTTTCACCGTCAATGTATTTACCGATAAGACATTTGCTTACCTGAACTTATCACTGGCATTGTTATCGACTGTATTTTTAAAACGTCATTTCCGTATGTCATGCAGTTCATGAAAGTCTGTGTCAACTGAGACGAACATTCTCTTTCTCGTGTCGCTGAAAAGATAGGTCCTACAGCATGGAGTACATACTTTACATTCAAACTCATCTCTCCCCCTGCACACGTGTGCATTACCTTCGTTGTTGGCACACTGCCATATTTTTGGACATATTCGTCACACTGACGTTGCATTTCAGCTCCAGCTGCATCAGCAATGGCACGTGCGACACCACCAGCGTTTATCATGGATCCCATGGCGGCGTTAACAATAGCCTCGGACTCCGCCATGGTTATCAGTCCAGAGTAAACGCTTATCGTAAGTGGTCCATACCGGAAGTCCAGACTCCGAACATCTTCTGGTTTATCGTTTAGAATGGTAATTTCAGAAACATTCTCTTCATTTCCTGATAATGTCAAACCCGCTAACCTGTCAATGTTATCATCATCGTCGTCAACCAAACTATCTTTTCTTCTAACTGGACTGTCAGACTTTGTTTTGTCCCGTTTTGAATCAGTCTGTAGGGGAATATCTGAGTAATTACGCTTGACTTCTGCTGTAGCAGAATCTCGTGCTTGTTTAACAACGCCGGCTGGTTTCTCGTTTAAGCTCGAAGAAGAGTTGGTTGCAGATGGCAGGCTAATAATCGGGCCACTGCATTCCCCTGGTGATGGAGGTCTCGCCTGGGTCTTTGGTTGGAACTTTGACGTGGTCTGATGCTGGTACTTCAGGGTTTGACCTTGTTGTATTGTTATGTGTTGAATGAACGCCCAAACCCACTCCAACAAGTACCAGTTCCCACGAACACCGACTATGCTATGTGTTTGGTCATAACAGAATTCAACATTTTTATTATATTGCATCTCACCTCTAACTTCATCTGTTGCTTGGAGGAAGGCGGCGGCAGAAGGGTCAAGCTTAGCTTCCATTTCAGTAAAAATCTGTAATGGCAAGAAGATATACTTCTTTACCATAATATGAAATGACTGAGTTTGCTGAATTAAAGTAAAGAAGCAGGACACTAGTTAAAACAAGTCTACAACTACAAGTCCAGAACTAGCCTTTGACTTTAACTACACTGATGGTGGGTGTACTTCTAACGCAGTTAAAGATGGGGATGCTGGTATTTTCATTTCGTCTCCGTAATGGCCGTATAGAAACACAACGGAAACACACTGTACCATTTTCTGGACAGGAAGTGAAGCATGGTTGAAGACAAAGGGCTCCAAAAATGTTTTCTTCGCAAAAACATTTTCATTCAGTGGATGTTGAAAAAAACTTGAGTTCCATTGTAAATCGAGTTTACAAATGATAGAGCCCGCCAACTGCGAATCTCAGGCATTGACAGAGCCGATAAACTAGCCACATTTGGAGAAGAGTCAGATCAGCCAAAAACCTCGATGGCACTCAGATCTGGGCATAACAAGCTGAATCAGCATAAGTATAAGAATTACAAGTAACTACCATCACCAGCCGGAAGATAAGACAGTGTATCATGCCCTCCAGAGAAACAAGGGACACCAACAGGAGTGACCTACAATGTGACAATCTGAGATCCCACTCCACTAGACACTGTATAGGGGTGCAGCAGACGTCAGGAAAATCGAAGCAGTAAATGGTTTGACGATCAGATTACAATAATAATGATAATTTACTTGTTAATAATTATTTCATATTCTATCAAATAAAGAAACTGTTCAGCAGATGACTACCTTTATTAATCTACGTTTCTTTTATTGTCTTGATTTGATAGTAAAAGCCATGACTCACCTGCGGGTAAGGAAGAGCTTCAACATGTATTTCTTCTCCCATAAGAACATGTATGTGTTTTGTCACGTTCTCTATGTCTGTAAAATGTATGTAACATTTTATAGCTTTTAATAAAATAATTAATAGTGTAAGCACGCTCTACTGTGCATTCTTATAAGAACACTTCTCCAGAATAGTTTGTTTACCTTTTTTTTATCTATTAATAACAAACACGAGTCGTATTGTTGAAATTCTTTTTTTGTTGATAATGCTTTTTCGAGAGTAGAAAGGTTTAAACTTTTAGTCTCAGTCGAATTTTGTGGTCAATAAACCATTCACAGTACTTTGTTCTGTGACTAATGAAAATACTGAAATGAAGAGGAATTACATTATATCCAAATTAACACAGTATGAAGTCACGCTGCTGTTACAGTTCAAAACAATTTAGATACATTCCGCACTTACCAATAGGGTCTTTAAATATTATTACAGCATCATTGTTGAACAATGGATAGTACACACTCTGTATAGGACCGCCTTTATTTTCTGGTTTTGAGAAATGTATCCAGATCTCCTTCTCCGTGCATTTATACGAAATCCAAGAAACTCGTATACCTGCCATCAGTGTACCTCTGAAAAGGTGAGTATGTGAAAAGGCGAGTATGAAAGTGAACGAGTGTACATCAAAACTATATCAAACGCCCGTTTCCAACCATTTACTATCAGGCATAATACAGCATTGTTATATATACAGTATACCAAGTGTAACCATTCGCATACTTAGATTAAACATTGACTTGCAGGGGCGTAGCTAGACCTATTTGAAATGTACGCACATATTATGCTGGGGGCAGGGGGGCCGCAGGACCCCCGGTGGGTCCAGGGCAAAATCCTGGCCAGGGGTCCAGGGGGCCGGAGGCCCCCGTAAGCTCTGAGGTTTTAGCAATGTCTGAACGATCTAGATGCGTTTCCAAAGAACCTATGTATCTATTGTAGACGAAACAAAAGTTGATATGAAATGAAATAACAAAACTGTCAAACTTTGAAAAGTTCTCTCGCCTAGTCTGTGTCGTGTGAAAACTGTTTTAATTTATAAAACATGGCCTTTATACAAACCTCCCCCTACTAGTAACTGTTAGTGGGACCATTCTTCGTTTTATGAATTGTTAATCGTAAGGGATATAAACATGAAGAAAAAGTTAAAAGCTTTCACGGCGTTTATTCAAATAATTTTCAATCCTATTCTAAGCATACATGATCTTGCATGTCCTGAAAACGTAAGGCAAAACGCTCGACTCTTTTTTTAATGAATAATGTCCACAATCATCTTTGTATTAACTCAATGTCCATATGAATGTTCATAAGTCCAATACGTCCTGTAGTCAGGCAGGCTCTCTAGTACGTCCTCAATATAACTGACAATGTACACAGAGTTCTAGTGTATTTTGATTATCTTCGCGATGTTGCTTGGATCTGTGACTGCTACAGCAGATAGTGATTTGAACTTCATATATATTTAGATGTTTCATTTTTTTCGCCAAACAGATAGGAAGGAGCCCAGTAAACATGAACAACTTAACCATTACATGTCATGTTGATATTCAGGATTCCAGTTTGGTGCGTAACATCTTGGTAACATTTCGAATCAGTTTCTATCCTCATGAAACCGGTGCGTTAAGACATTGATATACAAAAGGGTTATTAATATTACAATGCGATCCAGAGAGTCGGATGTGCTAACATGCACGGGCACCAACCTTCCCTCGGGGTTCTGCAGATGTTGTAATACGAAAAAACGTGCCTTAACCCTACAATCAGGACATAACGATAAGTAATTTACGACATAACGATATGTAATTTACGGTATGGACATGCAAACCAAAGGGAAACACCCTTACAAAACAGATTTGTTGCCGATTTTTGCGGAAAATACATATGTATCAATGTTAGGTACATGTATGTAATAAATTGATTTTTAAATGAAAGGATAAGCATATACGCTTTTAGGACTGCTAGATAAATTTCCCTTTTTCATTAGCCGAGCGAGGAAATTTGGCATTCTTAATTCATTTTAGTCCGTTTTGACAGATCAGGACATAATAGATAGTCGAGATTCATTGTTCTATATTCAGGTTCCCGCGGGGAATGTTTGGACAGTTTTGAATATTTTAGGCCCCTTAACAGATACATATGTAGGATTAAACTGAAGAATATCTTACATAGATCATGTTTCAGATAAGCACAGTCGTGGAATTGTTATTCCTACTGCATACTTATGGCGAATCAGCCATATGAGATTACAACACACGACTCTCCCCTAGTCGAGATCATAACAATCTGAATTAATTTGACTAAGCTCTCTCTGCCATTGTTTGAAAGAGACAATTCAACATGAAAATGCTTACAGTATAGTAGCAACCACCATTTATTTTTTTAAATGAGTTAAATATTTGAAAACTATATCATTTCTTTTCTTAGAGGTCTAATAGAAATGAATAAGAAAATGTACAGTTTGCACCTAGTTGAAATTAGTGCCAGTGTTCAAACACTGCCAAATACAGCAAAATTAAGGTCCTAGAAATCGTACATTTGATTTTCTTCAGATTATCTGACCCCATTTTACAATTATAACAGATATTGGTCAATATACAGCTGTTTAAAGTGTTCATAATGTGGCCAGATCATCAGTTATATGTTTATAATTTGCCATATTTATGTTGTCAAATGATGTTATTGTGTGCTGCCTGGTCGCCTCCCCTATTTGGAGTATTGACCCTGAGATGAGCCAGAGTTGACATGATACTGTGTAGTAGTGCTGCAAATTACTGATGCTATCTTACACCCAACCGGTCTATGTCTGTAAACAAAGGGTTTTATATATCAAAATGTTCGTTAGAGTCTCTAGATTTCAGAACTGAATGTTGCAGTTGCCAAAGCTGTGGTACATTGTTGCTATTCAAAATGGCCGCCAAGATGGCCGCCAAATTGTTGAAAATTATGTGTGTATATGAAATATCATTTCAACATGGAGAAAATTGGAACGAAAAGCAATTTGGGATATATATGTTTTGTAAAATGTTAAGTTAAGCAAATAAGAACTTTGATATTCTGTTTATGGATAGATTAGGTCTCGCATACGATAAAAAGGGAGATAATTCAACACAAAAGACACATTTTTTGGGGCAATTTTACATACTTCTTTTATTTTACCATTTTAATGATAGACAATATAATTTTAGTTTTACATACTGAATAAATAAGAGTTAACTACATATTATAATAAAATAAATATTCACTCTTTTATATGTAACATAACTGGACAGCGATGGATATTCTAGCTTGTTACTAAAATGGCCACCAAATTATTGACTATTTTGTAAATATATGTAGTATATCAATTCAGCACAAAGAAATATTTCAAAGAGATAAAATGCCAATACATACGTTTTGTAAAGAATGTTTAGTAAATAAAAAATGATCTTCTTTTTTTTCAATTTTACGGTGAAAACCTCTCTCATGCTAGATAAAGGGAGATAATTCAACACTAAAACATACAGATTTTTGTGAAATTTTACTTACTTATATTATTTTACAATTTTAATGATCAACACTGTCATCTTCCAGTTCTTAATATGAAAAGAATTTTGTTTACCCATTATAACTTAATTATTATGCATTTTGAAAAAACAGAATTATTGTTTATGGTTGTTATTCAAGATGGTTATTATGGCTACATCTCCTATGCAACAGTATCCATGATAAAGAAATTCTAATAAACTATTCAGCAACATGTACTTGTTTGTTTCTATTACAAATTAATATTTACTTTTATTTATGAGTGGTTTACCGGTTAGTATATCGCCGTGTGGAGTTTAATAGATGCGTAGTAATCTAATCACGAAGGCCGAAAGCCCGAATTATTAATTGCGAAGCATCTAAACTACAAACAGTGATATACTAACTGGTACACCACTCAAAATTAAAATTTATTTCCACACTAACATGTTAATTTAACCAAACAATGTGCAGAGGGGTACTATTTGCTGCGCTAAAATGAAGTCAACTCTGAACTTGTAGTACATGTATTCCGTGTAATTCCATTAAAGTTTGGCTGTTCATTTTTACTCCTTCATTAAACGTTATTCGTCTTATTTTGTTTTGCTGATATTGCAGGTGTTTAATATCACGTGATTTCATTTAGAACAATGCCATTCCATGTGTTTTAGCGCATGTACACTCGTAAATGTTGTGTAAAATTAAACGGGGGCGGGGGGGGATTTAAGCAATACAAATTATTTCCGGACGCCTAGAGTGATATACTTTGTAAGGTACATGTTATATATCACGCTCAAATCCTTCTTTGTGTATATAGGAGAAAATTTCAATAGTGTTAGAATCATAAATAGAATCACAAATTTCTATACAATTTTCTGCATTATATAACATTGAAAGTAATATATTTATTACATTGTTATTGAAATATTAAGTAGTTATGTGTAACAATGGTTTAGTCACAAAATGATATATGAATGTGCTATAAATGAAACTACAGATGGATGTACAAGAATATAAGCTTAAACAGATAACTGTTACAACATCATTTTAACTGATACAACATAATTTTAATCATCAAATTCTTGATCAGCAAAATCTTGCCCTAACAACTAACCAGTGTATAAACACATTCATACAAATGGTACCCATGCAAACGTCAAAGCAGCTTGATTCACAGATGTGTGAATATACCTCATTTAATGATTTGAGGAAGGAAACGCTAGTAAGCCAACACATCCAAGAAATCTTACCCTTACTGAAAATAGTTTTGTTTAATATTGTTTGAGTAGTGTCTTACTGCTATGGATCGTGCGGCATACATGATCTTCCAGAATCAACACATTTTGGATATTAATATCGAGGGTTCAACGCGACATTTGTGGAGAAAGTTGTTGATGCTTTGGAGTCAGCAACCATGCTCACACGCCTGTTCATCTTTTAATAAATGACTTGGTGTCTGATCTGCAAAGCGGAGTCAAAGCGGCCCTCTATAAAAACGACCTTGTGTTTTGATGTTCAGGAGAGTATGCAGGTAAAACTCCAGTACAACTATGCATACTGTCACTTAAGCATTAGTGGCATTCCTCTGACTGAAGTGGAAGAGGCTGCATGCTTAGGTGTAAACTTCGACAAGCTTACATGGAAGTCCCATCCTGCAAAAAACTGAAACTAGGGCCCGTCGAAAGCTAGCAATACTACGTAAGTTAGCTGGCAAGTGAGAAGATTCTGAAAACTGTATACTTGGGTATTCTTGCTTGACCATCCCATGAACAAAGCAATGGGGCCCAAACAAAATAATTGCATGAAAAGAGGAAGCTTTGTCCATAATTCAAAGAAGCAGACAAAAAACGTTGTCTATCTTGGGACACCAACTATTCTCTAGACAGGTCGGCACTGCCAGAGCCATGGAGGTATGACATGTCAATCGTCAGTATCTGCACTAAAGAACCTGGTTACCAATTGGGTATGGAAGATGAAAATATCAAAAATCCATGACACAAGCCATGATCTCAGAAGATTATCTATCAGAGACAGAGACCCATGTGAACACAGACAGCTCTGCTACAGCTGCTATTCAAGATATCATACACACGGCTGGTGGGTCAGAGACAGTTGGCATACCAACAGGCAAGCAACTACAAAGCAGAGGCAGAAACAATCATACAGGCATCGAAAACTAGGGAAGAGTAAAAAGAGGGCTGTCATCAGATAGTCATTCTAACAGATGCTCTATAATCCTCGGAAGTCTTGGCTAATGCGAAATTGCCATCCCTTGCAGAAGAATTTAACATGCTCAGCGAGAAGCGGAAAGTGTCCATTTAATAGATACCTACATACTGTAGTTTTCATGGTTATGAGATGGCAGACCAATTGACAAAACAAGGAGCTAGAGAGGACCAGCTACTCAACAGAGTCACTTATGAAGAAAGGCTCATGGTGGATAAGCTTCTTACTAGAGCGAAGACAGACATAAAGGTAACTACCATCTATTAGACAGACGGAAACAAGGCATTCAATTCAGGTATCTAACAGGACACAACAGGCTCAATGCTCATAAAAGATATGTATGAAAAAAATTAAGATGCCTCAATTTCAAACTGTTGAAGAAGTTCGACATATTTTATAAAAAGAAATAGATACTGTACAAAAGTAGAATGGCAACAAGTCTATGGTTCCAAAAGCACAAAAAACTAAAGCAATGTATATATCAGCATCAACTCGCATTTAAAATGAACTTAAAATGTCACAGACTACCCAGTTAGCATAGACAATAGAATACATGTACACTCACGCGGAAAAATTTCTTGCAATACAAGTTATTAGCAGTCTTAAGTAGACAATACAGGCTGAAAAAGTGCTCAAACAGTGTAATTATCTGCTATGTTCTCATACGGATAAATTCGTAAAGAAACAAGTATGTTGGCAGACTGTACCACCCTGGAAAATATGTTGTATGGCAAGAAGGAGCTCAAAATAACAGCTTCCTTCATAGATGTGACCAGACTGACGATGTAGACCGTTAACGTGGAGAGAGAGAGGATTTACACAATTAAAATTTCTTTATCATTATGGATACTGTTGCATTATGAGAAGTGGATGTTTATTCCATTTTGATATGGGGAACCGAACTCTTACTTATTTTATGATAATAACAAAAGAATAATTGTTATCTGAAGTAAATTTAATTGCGCATGTAAGATTACACAAATTTTATGTCTTTTTCAAGTTTAAGTATCTCCCTTTTCCATAGTTTAACTGATTTTTTCACGAGTAAATCGAATATTCAGAAAATCTTGAGAACATATTTCTCACAAACTGCTATTCAGTGAAAGATTTCCTCATGCGGATATGATGTAACATATATACATGCATTTATACAATTTTTGACATTGTTGTGTCAGTTTTCGTAACCATATAAACAATATTGCTCCATTTTGAAATGCATAGTGATTTAGTTCTAATGGGTATAAAACTCTTCTTTTCGTATTTACACAACTAAACGATGATAGTGTCTACCATTAAAGAGGCATTCCCTGTATCTAGCAGGTTATATTCTCTAAAAATAGATTATGTGTTCAATGTACATAAAATGATAAAATAAATACAATTTCAAAGAAGAACGTATGGCGAAAAATGCCTCATTTTACCACAATTAATCAATATAGAGGCTTTCTGTAATAAATCGCATCCACCAATTAATTGTACACCAACAACTCTACATAGATTATTGAATGGTTTACGGTATTGCAGTACATTTCAAACCGCTGATTTTATCAAGAATGACTGGAAATGCATAGTTGAAACTTTTAGGTTAAGTTATAATACTTCCAAAGATTCGATTATTTATGTTTTGGGGGTTATTAAGTCGACATCAGTTATATGGTATGTCCCTTTAATATGGTCAAATAAAAGAAGTATGTAAAATTTCATAAAATTCGGTATCTTTTAGTGTTGAGTTATCTCCCTTTTTCTAGTTATAGAGAGGTTTTCACCTTTATATTGAATATGAGAATCTTATTTGATTAACTTACATAACATATATGTTGGAAATTAGTTTTCAGTGAAATATTTCCTGATGCTGCATTGATGCACTATGTATATTTTACAAATTTGTCAACAATTTTGTGACCATCATGACAACAAGCTAGAATGTCTAATGATGTGCAGTACTGTTTCATATACTAGAGGTAATATTTACTTCGTTATGATGTGTACTTAACTCCTATTTATTTAATATGTTCAACTAATATGATATATTCTGTCATTAAAATGGTAAAAGAAAAGAAGTATGTAAAATTTCACCAAAAAATATGTCTTTTATGTTGAATTATCTCCCTTTTTCTAGTATAGCGGGCCTTTTCTGCCCTTAAACTGAATAATAAGGGTATTATCTGCTTAAATTTACATTTTACGAACATACATATCATAACTTGCTTTTCAGTTCAAATTTTCTCCATGCTGAAATGATACTCTATATATACACATAATTCTCAACAATTTGGCGGCCATCTTGGCGGCCATTTTGAATAGCAACAATGTACCACAGCTTTGACAACTGCAACATCCGGTTTTGAAATCTAGAGATTCTCACGAACATTTTGATATATAAAACCCTTTGTTTACAGACATAGACCGGTTCATGCCTTAAGGAGGCATAATATCCAGGTTAGTTTGCAGCACTAAGGCCCTAAGTCTTAACAAGGTCTTTCAAATAGTTGGTCTTAATTACGGTAGAAACCAGTGGGATAATTTTCTTCTAATGTCTGAGGACACAGAAATGTCAGATCGTAAAACAGGAATACGGAGAGCTAAATGAATTTGGCTCTGAGAAGACATTTAATCTGTTAATTTACATCCGGGATTTGTCCTAACATGATAATATAACGTAGAAGAAGAATATCTTAGATCTACTTAATACCAACAATGCACGAACATAAACTTTAGTTGCGTTTTCATGTAAATGCACATCTCACCTTTTCAATGTAGGGAAGTCTTGTCAACAGATAGACACCAGTTACATTATAATGATTGAGAATTTGACATCTCCGTCGCAATATAAACAAGAATCCGAAACCGAAAGTGCAATATTTTGTTTGTTGGCGGAAAGAATGTAAGGGAGGTAACCAAACGACTTACATTAGTATCAGGTATCGTAGTTGTTATTGCGACCATTATATTACGAAACCAAAATATAATGTTATGCTCATTATCATCGTCAGTGACTCTATGTTAGCAGCACCCACTACGTTTTTAACATTTGAACAACAGGTCTAACGGAACGGAAGTAAGAAGTAGAAAATTCACTACATGTACTTCTAATAGACTTGTAACAGAACATGGACCTTTATACACAATATATAGGTCTGTGATGGTATGCCCTGATTTTTCACTTGTATGAAGTGTGGATAAAACTTTTGATGGTACCAAATAAGAACGATAGTTAGATCTACTGATGTTTTACTTACTAGGCAAGAAATGAGCACAGCAGGAATACTCTATAACCCTTTCCTAAGCACAGTTAGGCGATTTTGAATCAGTTTATTGCAAGACACTCGAAATAGTTCCAAATGAATAATAATTTTGGTATTTAGACGTACATTTGTACAAAACACCACATGCTGTCAAATTAGTGTTTGGTACAATTTGCTTGCACATTACACCGAAAACTAACATATTCTTTACCTTGGCTGCCCCCATTCCCACAACTGACAAAGTGTGAGAAATGAATATCATTTGAAGTTACTACAATTTAAATGCAACCACGATCTTCCTCTCAGTTCACTAACCCAACCGCACTCTTAAGATAATTTTGAAGAGAAACAGTTTTCCGTTTTTAGAAACAATGTCCTTGACCTTGGTCCAAGTGACCTACTTGTAAAATTGACATTCCTACGTATGCACCAAGTTAGGTTGCAATAGCTCATTCCTATAGTTATAGAGGGTCAGATACAACATGAAATGGTAACAAAGTCCTTGACCTTCAGTGACTCCAAATGTGTATCAAGCCTTTGTACCAATATGGGCAATTTACGCCAGTAAGAAGAAAAGTAAGCACAAAATTTAGTCCCAACAAGTCTATACAAACTAAACTTCAGTCTTTTTTAAATTTGGTAATAATGACCTTGACATTGGCCCCAATGATCTTTAAATGCATATTTATCGAGCTATCTGTGTACCAAGGTTTGTTACAAAAGTTGGTAAGAGGGCCATCGTTGACTGGAGTACCATTTCTTTAAATGACTAGGTTTTCACTCTACACCACCAAAATAAAGATGTATGTTATATCATTTTAAGCATTGTTTAATGTCGGATAAACATCAGTCTGATGCTCAATTATGAAAAATCAGACCTACGACTATGCCTGATCACAGTGCATCAGAACTCCAAAGCGTTGTTTAAAAGAGGATAAACAACAATGCTTGAAAGGATATCATCTCTTACTTGTTTGAAGTGCTATTTATTAAGCTATATATGGTATTTTTCACTTATAGCTTTTTATCTGGGCAATATGCCTAAACCAAATGTACATTAAATAACATTCGTTTCATTTAATTACTGACTTCACATTTTGATATAAGATTTTCTTTACTTTAGATCAGTATTTGTTAATACATGTTAATCTAGTGGTGAACACGATTTAAGACCAAACCAGTTGAGCAAATAAATATAGTTTAACCTCCCCCCCCCCACCCCCCCCGTTTTTGATCAATGTTATTATACCTTCCAGGTTGTTGTAAGACTAAGCTTGACAGTGATAATAAATGACAAAAACATTTCCTTCAAAACAACGTCAGTTTTATTTCTTTGAATTTTACAACATATAAACTGCGCACTTAACAAGTACCCAGTGAAAATGGAATGCCACAAAGAATATAACATAACAAACATTCAGTAACTATCACAGCTGCATAAAAATTAGTAAATCATAGCTAACGACTGGTGATACATTCCTGGCACTGCCACACAGGGGTACAGTATATACTAATAACCATCAAATTTGTTACCTAAAAAATCTTCCTTTCCACAAATGTAATGGTCACAGCTTTGGGAATAAGTTATAGAAAAGAGTGAAATTTCAAGAAATTTCAAGAAAATAAAATGTACCGTCATTGTAAAGATAAATTTAAATCTTTGTTTGCTTCAAATTGAAGTGGCTGAGATTTTATAGAGCAACTCCTAGTCAAGATTTTACAGTATTTGCTGAAAAAATGAAACTTTTACTTTTTCTACATGTTTTTCTCTCTGGCTGTATGTAGTTTTTTTTCGCATTACCTGATCAACAACAAAAAATCTAAATCTATGTTGGCTTACATGCTTGCCTAAATTGTATGTTGTAATGTATGAGTAACTTTTGACAAATAAGCACTGAATGTGGAGTGTGACCTTGAATATGTTACGTCTTGTGACTTGAAACTAAATGCATATTCCTTAAGTTATGAGGTAATGCATGGTGAATTTTGAAGAAAACAATGGAAAGAGAAAACCTTACAGAGGAGATCACAATTAGCATACTTTGGTACAGGTGTAACACATGTCATCATAACTTGTTTATTCTTACAATTGTTCCAACATTTTTTCTGCACCCTGTTTTTTCTCTTGATAACTACACAATCATGCAAGGGCTCCTGTATGAACAAACACTTTCAGACGTAAGTTGAAATAATTTAGAAGAGAAATAAAACATAGAACATAAAATGAAATCTCAATAAAATACTGACAAAGCTCACAGAGATAACGAGTAAATTCTAAACTGAAGACCTGCTTCTAAATATAACAAAAACATACATTAAATGAAGAGTTAAACAGTCCAACTTATCTATAAGCGTTAATATATATATAACCTGGTCCAATGGTAGAGAGTGTTTTCACAATGTTAACTTGTGAAGCAGCATGGTACCAGCTTGGTATCACTTGAGCTTTCCCTCGGTTTCAACAATCTAACAGCATCTTTTGCCCACAACAACTGTTTTAGGTGAATCAGAAATCAGGCTGATATGGTTAGAATTTTTGTCACCAATTAAAAAAATTAATTTGTTGTTCGGCATAAGTTTTAATTTGTATTAATTTACTTATTCTCGATTGCGAAACAAGTTCTTACAACTAATATTAAATGCTTTCGAGACCCATTCCAGATGGTATCAACTTCGGAAGAAAGAGAGAGGCAATGTGGAATTACTTGTGTCTTGCCTAAGGACACTACTGACATGGCTATGGTGGGGATCGAACATGCAAACCTTTGATCCTGCGGCAAACCATGATGGCTCCTGATGAATAACAGGGGAAGGCCTGCAACCTAACATCTGTAGTTAGATTAGACAATGCAAATTGCAAGATGCCAACCCTGATGTTCATCATTTTTTAAGAATTTGAAGAACATTTCTAAATTAACAGAAGAGATTATGAATGTAACTATTACCAATTTACTATGAAGTTTTGTAGGAGACATAAACTCTTTACCTCTGAGATACCCTCTGCATATATCAAATTTGTGTTGTGTTCTCTGTGTTGTGTTACCTCAGAGATATTCTATGTGTAGTCGTGTTGTGTTCATATCATGATTACAATAAAATACATCAACAATGCAAAAACAACATTTAATAAAAACATGCACCAATAAAAAGAATAATACTCAAACAAATATTCTTAGATAATGTCTGCCTTAACAGTGGACGGAGCTGTTCTGGTATCTCGTTGTCTTTAGAATACAGATCATTTACAACTCTTTACTCATACAATGTACATATACTGCAATCGCCAGAGAAAACACCAACTGAACCTGCTTTTTCTTAAGGTTTCAGGTGTATGGTTTAAAAGACAGTTGTTTTAAAAAATAATAGATATCTGTGATTTATGGAAGAATATAATTATCATGATAAGGAATTTGTATAATATGTCATGATAGGGCACAAACACAAAAAAGTGTGGTATCTATCTAAATATTTGAACAACATTATTCTAATGATCACACTCTTTGCCTGTTGCACCTCTTACAAGATCGCACTGCAATGTGCCATGATTTATTAAGTCTTTAACCACAGTTTCCTTTTCTTCATATCTATACAGGAAAAGAAGTCGTTTTTGATATAGCTTCAGGTAAAAACAATTATTATATCTTTATAAGAATTATCAGAAACATTTGGCTACTCGTAAGATAAAAAAAGAACATGCACAGAGAAGTATTACCTTGTTTCAGATGTTTTAATGGAAATCTTCTAGTTTACCTATGGTTTCAGTAATATAAAAGGGCGTAGCATTTTGTCTGGAAATTTCAGTACTTTCAACATTAAAGAACACAATATTGACAGATGAAGTGATGCAGATTTATGGCTCACTCACATCAGAGCTACAGTATCTATACAGTATATTTTATTAATATTCATGCATACAAGATTTGTTCACTGTGTATACTATGGCAACTTTGATCTTTACAAATGGTATTTTTGAAATAATAACTCATTGCAGTATAAAAATAAAGTTGAACTAGCATTACATGATTATCTTAACTTTTTTTACTTAAGTATTCATGACTTCTATGGAAATCAAACGTCAGTGACATAAAAGAATGTGAACTTTGCTCATAACAAACTGTATTTTCTTGATGATAACTGATTAAAACAAGAGCTGTCCCTCACAAGTGACGAATGCCCCCGAAAGAGGTGCCTCACAGTCTGTGTCCTCTCCATGTGCTCAATAAATGTGCTATGTAATTTTAAAATCCTTCCATGTATGACAGAGTAACCATGCATACAGTTTTCCATTACTTTAAACACTAAGTGTGACCTTGACCTTTGAGGTAGGGACTTGGGTCTTGTACTCGACACATCTGCTTGATGTGCTAGACATGTGTGCCAAGTTATTTTAAAATCCTTCAAAGCATGATAAAGTTATAGTCCGGACACAAATGTATGCATAAATACTGGATTCCATTACCTATAAACTCTAAGTGTGACCTTGACCTTTGTGGTAGGGATGTGGGTCTTGCACGCGACACGTCATCTTGATGTGCTAGACATTTGTGCCAAATTATTTTAAAATCCTTCAATGCATGACAAAGTTACAGTCCGGACACGAATGTGTGCATATATGCATATATAGAGGAATCCATTACCTTCAAACTCCAAGTGTGACCTTGACCTTTGAGCTAGGGACGTGGGTCTTGCACGCGACACATCGTGTTGATGTGCTAGACATTTGTGCCAAGTTATTTTAAAATCCTTCAATGCATGACAAAGTTACAGTCCGGACACGAATGTGTGCATATATGCATATATAGAGGAATCCATTACCTTGAAACTCTATGCCTTGACCTTTGAGCTAGGAACGTGGGTCTTGTACGCGACACGTCGTCTTGATGTGCTAGACATTTGTGCCAAGTTATCAATGCATGACAGAGTAACAGTCCGGACACAAATTTGTAAGTGGGGACGCACAGACAGACGGACTGTGCGATTTTAATATGCCACCCTTTGGGGGCATAAAAATAAGTTGAACTAGCATTGCATAATTATCTTAACTTTTTTTACTCAAGCGTTCCTTCTTTGGAAATCAAACATGTCGCTCACCTTGGTACAAGTCCACTTGCCAGGTGGAAGATCACTAGACAATGTTATATACCAAATAGGTTTTCCTATATACATCTTTGTAAAACAAATGACCCCTCCCCCCAGGGAAAGGTCAATTTTGACCCCAGGGTATAATTTGAACAAACTTTGAAGAGGTCTACTAGGCAATGCTACATGCCAAATATCTAAGGTCTAGGCTTTGTAGTTTGAGGGAAGAAGATTTTAAAATTTTTTCCTATATAAGCCTATGTAAAACTAAGTGACCCCCTGTGCGGGGTCAATTTTGATCCGTGGGTCATGATTTGAACAATCTTGGTAGAGGTCCACTAGCCAATGCTACATGCCAAATATCTAAGCTCTAGGCCTAGTGGATTCAGAGAAGAGGATTTTAAAAACTTTTCCTATATAAGCCTATGCAAAACTAAGTGACCACCCGTTCGGGGTCAATTTTGACCGGGGGTCATAATTTGAACAATCTTGGTAGAAGTCCACTAGACAATGCTACATGCCAAATATTTAAGCTCTAGGCCTTGTGGTTTCAGAGCAGAAGATTTTTAAAGTTTTTCCTATTTGTTGCCATAGCAACCAGAGTTCTGCATGGAATGGAATTCTTTGAACAACTTTAATAGAGCTTCATGCAAGGTACATCCCTGCAAAGTTTCATCAACATTGGCTGAGTGGTTTCAGAGGAGATTGCGTTTGAAGGAAATGGTGGACGGACGGACGACGGACGGAATGTGATCCTACTGGCTCACTCTGGCACTTTGTGCCAGGTGAGCTAAAAAGAATGTGAACTACGTCTGTTAGCAGCAGGATGACTAAAGGGTATTTTGTAGAGCAAAGTAAATTCCAGCGTCTTTGCCAAATTAGCAGTCTAGCAGCAGGCATTTTCTCACAATGGCAATATCTGACATTATCATTCCTCACACACTTTGACACAAGTTTTTTACATAAAATTCCAAAATAAATGCAAAAATAAGAACAGTCTGAACATTATTTGGTTAAGTGTTTACCCTTTCTTGTTTCCAAATCATTTGTGTCATAAATATAAAAGTCCTGAAAACTTCTGTGGTCAACATCTATGGTAAGTAAAGAACCAGAAGTAAATGCAATACACTCGTGTGAAGACATCATTTAAATGCTCTCTGCTGTTTGCTTAACACAGTTTTAAATGTTTCACCGAGACTAAAACTGTGCTAGTGTCACTGTTATGGTTGCTAATCTCACACTACTGCCACTGCCGGTGTAGCAACCATGATATGAGCAGAAACATACAAAAATAAACTTTTACATGTTTATAGTCAATGTTACAGAAATATAATCAATGAACAGACAAACATGACAACAAGTTTTCAGCTACTCAGTTTGTCTGTGACGAAAAAACAACCATTATGGATTCAGATTGGACTGTAAGTGCATGGTGATCTGTTTCCATAGTGATCTGTTTCTATAGTGGTCTGTTTCCATAGTGATCTGTTTCCATAGTGATCTGTTTCTATAGTGATCTGTTTCTATAGTGATCTGTTTCCACAGTGATCTGTTTCTATAGTGTTCTGTTTCTATAGTGACCTGTTTCTATAGTGATCTGTTTCCATAGTGATTGCTAAGGCCTGGTGTTAGCTTCTGTGCACCTTGGCTCATCTGCACTGTCTCAGCAGCATACCATTTACAGAAGCAATGTCCTGAAGATGCACAAGTTCTTTAAGCTACATTTTCACATAGCTTCAACTCAAGCTATGTGGGCCAAGTCACACTGATCTATTCCAAAAACATTAGATAATGTATGAATTAATAAAAATGTAATCTTTCAAGCCATCAGCTTTCTTGGTATAGTGGAGTTGAGTTAAAAATGTGTGAATCATTCAAGTCCGAAGCCTTCTGCATTCTGTATGGCCAGGATAATTTTATTTCGCAGCTGTTTTTTACTTTTGTATGCGGGCAGGACAAGTTGGTTGAAACACGTATGAGCCATAGGTAATCTGCAATATGAAACAATATATCACCTATAAATATCATATCAAATAGTGCAGTTTTTACATTGGCAACAGTTCAAATGTAGAACTTGACAGTTTTTCTAAATGCAAAAATGTGCATACCAAAGTTTAACCCATATCTACCTGTGTAAGCACACACATGCTGCTTCTTAGCCCTGGTCACAGTTATACAAAATGTAGAAAGATTTTTGACTATTCAGTGTCTGAAGCAACTTTCAACCTTTTATCACAAAATATGAAAGAAGTTCAACACTTGGTTTGGCAACAGGCTCAGCACTTATGGTTGGCAACAAGGCCCAGCACTTAGGTTTGGCAACCTGGCTCAGCACTTAGGGTTGACAACAAGGCTAAGCACTTCTATGTCTTACAAAAACTTTTCTTTAATCTACAAAAGAACTTACAAATCAGAATCTTCCATTCTAGAGATTTTGAAAGTCATCTCTACCATTCCTCCTATAGGGACACGATCACTTCCTGTTGTGAACAGCAAGAACAACTTCTGCAGCTGAAGTGGCAAACTCAATATAACATCCCAGAAATACCTGCAAACAAGAAAATCCTGTGAATGTATTCATGTATGTCTAGCTTTCAAACTGAACCGTTAAACTACTTAAGGTCGGTATACCCATTTTTGTTGTACAGTGTATACACACATGAGAAAGTTTTATTACTTTGTTTTCAGTTGGCAGATTATAGGCACAATCATGGACACCATAAGGGTACCACCCAAACTAGAAGACAGGAAAGTCACCATGCTAACTAAAAGATAGGGAAGTCATAATGCAAACTAGAAGATAAGGAAGTTGCTTTTTTTTTCAGTGTCAGCATTGTCAGCTCCTACTGTTAAATAAGATGGCCAAGATGGCCTAATATCACTCATCTTGGTACAAGTCCACTTGCCTGGTGGAGGATCACTAGACAATGTTATATACCAAATAGGTTTTCCTATATACATCTTTGTAAAACAAATGACCCCCCCCCCCCTGGGAAAGGCCAATTTTGACCCCCAGGGGCATAATTTGAACAAACTTTGAAGAGGTTGCCAAATATCTAAGCTCTATGCTTTGTGGTTTCAGAGAAGATTTTTAAAGTTTTTCCTATATAAGCCTATGTAAAACTAAGTGTACACCCTTGCGGGGTCAATTTTGATCTGGGGGACATAATGTGAACAATCTTGGTAGGGGTCCTCCAGACAATGCTTCATGCCAAATATCTAAGCTCTAGGCCTTGTGGTTTCAGAGAAGAAGATTTTTAAAGTTTTTTCTATATTAGCCTATGTAAAACAAAGTGACCCCTGGGCAGGGTCAATTTTGATCTGGGGGTCATAATTGGAACAATCTTGGTAGAGTTCCACTAGCCAATGCTACATGCCAAATATCTTAGCTCTAGGCCTTGTGGTTTCAGAGAAGAAGATGTTTAAAGTTTTTCCTTTATAAGCCTATGTAATACTAAGTGTACACCCTTGCGGGGTCAATTTTGACCCAGGGGTCATAATTTGAAGAATCTTGGTAGAGGTCCACTAGACAATACTACATGCCAAATACCTAAGCTGTAGGCCCTGTGGTTTCAGAGCAGAAGATTTTTAAAGTTTTTCCTATTTGTTGCCATAGCAACCAGAGTTCTGCATGGAATGGACTTCTTTGAACAATTTTGGTAGAGCTTCATGCAAGGTACATCCCTGCATAGTTTCATCAACATTGGCCTAGTGGTTTCAGAGGAGATGTCATTTGAATCACAATGTTGACGGTCGACAGATGACGGACAATCATCAATCAGAAAAGCTCACCGTGGCAAAGCCAGGTGAGCAAAAAACTTACCTAATAGTGGGGTCCAAGCTATGGTAGCCTTCATAAACTGTGACTTTCTTCAGATCTTTCATGTCCAGTTTTGGGTTACCACACACTAGCATGTCTATCTCCTCTGGTTTCAACATCTAGCAAATATATAGATATAAGCTACATGTAAACTTTCAATAGTTACTTTTTATGGACAATCCCTGTAACTGTTATATAAGTAGATATGTCTCAACTTCTCAAAATGTCCTTCTTCTTATAATGCTTTCCATTATACATGTACTATATAGATCTATTGTAAGTTGTTTGACAGTCTGCATAAAATCAAATCACTGATCCATATACAAAACAATGGCTCTATATAGACAAATATGTCCCATTTTAATTGATTAAATGGCAGCAAATCTCAAGCCACCCAGCTGACTCAATGCCCTATCCAACTACAGTAACACACATTAGCCTTAATGAAAATATTTAGCAAAAAAACATCAGTAATTTGCATTCAAAATAGATGAAAAAAAAAAAGATCTATCTTTCTGTAATAATAATTATGTAAGTTGAATATTACTAAATTTAATCTCATACAAATTTGCATACACAGTCATCCAAACCCCTCACACCCCCAAAACACAGAAATTTACACTGTACAGCATACAGTAACTTACTATGAGCGCATTAGATGCACAGACCATGTGGAACCCATGATAAAATGCCTTGAACTGGTTATACACTGACTTGTTTAATACCCAGTCCACATACAGATCTACATATTCTGAAAAAGAAAGAACATGAAAAAGAAAGAACAAGAGCATATACAAAAAGAGAGGCAGGCAACACCAGTCCACAGGGAAAAGGAACAATAGATGACACAACACTAGTACATACCGGTATGTACTCTTTGATTATTCAAGACAAAATGGTGGATAAGTTTCTACCAATGTCACTCAGTCTTACTAGGCTTTATTTTGACACACTTATCTCCGAGTCATTCTATTTTTCATTTTCTGTTGCCTATAGCAACTGGAATATTAGTAGGTCCTGATATCATGCAACCAAATATGTTTTTGAGTGATCAACATTTTTGTGATTTAAGGGTAAAGTATCTGGTAAAAGGGCTGCCTAATCTACAGAGGGATGTACATACTTTTTAAGAGGAAACTACATGCAGCTTGTGGTTTGAAGTAAACTAGTGTGGTGACTGATAACAAAACTGTGCTTCTGTATAAACTGTGTGAGGCCAACCATATAACTTTAGACAGAATTTTCCCTGAAAGATTTCCATCTGTCTTTCACATACCTTTCCTATTGTCCCTCGTCACAGATATACTAGCACCATCTGGCTTCAGATCTATAGTTTTTGCATGACCATAGTGGTCTTGTGATATCTACAATTAAAAATAAAATGTCTGACCATAAATATTGACAACAGGGCCATGATGGCCCTGTATCGCTCACCTGTCTACCATTGGCAAAAATAAAAGGTTATTAATAGCAGAAAGGATCAATTTTTACCTTTGGCTCATGATAGCTTATGTAAAATCAAAAGATCCCCCCCGGGTCATGATTTGAACAATCTTGGTAGAGAGTCAGTTATTGCCACATGCTGAATATCTAAGTTCTAGGCCTCATTATTTTGCTGTCTGATCATGATCTGCACTGTTGGCTATTCATTGTTTTGCTGTCTGATCATAATCTGCACTGTAAGCTATTCATTATATGCTGGCTGGTCATGATCTGCACTGTCAGCTATTTATTTTTTTCTGTTTGATCATGATCTGCACTGTTTGCTATTCATTGTTTTGCTGTCTGATCATGATCTGCACTTTCATTATTTAGCTGTCTGATCATGGTCTGCACTGTTTGCTATGCATTATTTTGCTGTCTGATCATGATCTGCACTTTCATTATTTTGTTGTCTGATCATGATCTGCATTGTAAGCTATTCATTATTTTGCTGTCTGATCATGATCTGCACTGTAAGCTATTCATTAGTTTGCTGTCTGATCATGATCTACACTGTAAGCTATTCATTATTTTGCTGTCTGATCATGATCTGCACTGTAAGCTATTCAATTTTTTCCTGTCTGATCATGATCTGCACTGTGAGCTGTTCATTTTTTTAACAATTTATGGTACTTTCCAAAGTGATAGATGGAAGAGTAAGTCTTGTGATGTGAATGCAAAAATTACAACTACATTCTTTAACATGGAAGTTCAACTAGGGGTCAAGAACATGTATTGCATCATCGCTATTTAAAACTTTATAAGTGCCAATTTTAGGCCAGAGTTTTTATATTGCTTGGTTTATGGGAAGTTTTCTAAAATGTTGAGTATGAAGGACTTTTCCTACTGTATTGAACAGAGCACATATTGAACATCAGTCTACTGCACCTGTCAATAATCGTCATTTTCGAACAAAATAAACACTTTAAAATAATTACTTTCAATTATATATCCCTACTATTCTGACATTTCATTAACTAGTCTGTGAAGTCGGAACAGCGGAAATAATACAAATAAAATATCAGTTCATACTGTCATTGTTATTCTACCTTTTCAAAAAATAGGACAGGCAGTCGCATAAACCAAGACATATAAAAACTCTGGCCTTACCATAGAGAGATCCAAGATGTGTACTGATTACAAATCAATCTTGTGGTGTTAAAATACTGCAATAAAATTAGCAAATGAGGTGTTCAATAAACAACACACTATTAAAACTAGAAATCATCAAAACAACCTTTCTGACAAATTTCAAGGATATCTGGGCTGAAAATGTAACATCTAGAGTGTTAACAAGGTTTTTCCATATTTGGGCTGTGACCTAGTTTTTGACCCCAGATGACCCATATTCGAACTTTGGCTAGAAATCATCTTAACAACCTTTCTGACAAATTTCCAGGATATTTGGGCTGACAATGTTACCTCTAGAGTGTTAACAAGGTTTTTCCATATTTGGGCTGTGTGACCTAATTTTTGACCCCAGGTGACCCATATTAAAACTTGAGCTAGAAATCAACCAAACAACCTTTCTGACAAATTGCCAGGATATTTGGACTGAAACAGTAGCCTCTAGAGCCTTAACAAGATTTTTCTATTTTTGGGCTCTGTGACCTAGTTTTTGACCCCAGATGACCCATATTCGAACTCGTCCGAGTAATTCCTGGGACAAACATCCTGACCAAGTTTCGTGACAATTGAGGAAAAAATGTGACCACTAGAGCGTTAACGAACTAAATGTGGACGGACGACGGACATTCATCGATCCTAATAGCTCACCCTGAGCCAGCTCAGGTGAGCTAAAAAGTCTACCATACCACTTATCTAGTATATGCATCTTTAAGAAAAGTACAAGCACTTTCGTTTAATCTTGCAGTCAACAAGGGTCAGCCATTGTTTAGCCTACACTGGTCAAA
>JAFMSR010000014.1:1997248-2039354 GCA_022818135.1 Saxidomus purpurata
CTTAGTAAAAATAATGTGCCATCTACAATTCTTACGCACACTTGAGTGTCAGCATAAAGTAACTGCTTTGTCCAGCTGTCCATTCATCAAACTATTTGAATAAACTGAAATTTGAAATAATGAATTAGGAGATGAAGTGCAGAGGGCAAGAACTATAACTTTTCTTAGTCTTGTTAACCCCTGCAATAGGGGAAAGGATATTGTTGGGGTGTTGTCTGTCTGTGCGTCCGGAGCTGTAACTAAGGATCCAATAGATAGAATTTCATGAAACTTAAAATGACTATACAAACCATAATGCCCCGTGTGTAGCACAACTTTTGTCAGCCCCTAAAGGTAGTGCATATTAAAATTGCACCATGTGTCTGTCTGTGTGTCTGTCCTTCGATTTTTAGCTCACCTGGCACAAAGTATTTGTGCCAGGGTGAGCTATTAGGACCAGTCACCGTTCGTTGGTTTTTATAGCTAAAGCTTTTCAGAGTTTGACCTGTGAAAACTGAGGGTGAACGCTGTATTTTTACATTCTGAGAATTCTCATGTGACCACAAGAACCTGGGCTTGGCTGTAACTTGTTTTACAAAGACTTCTAAGGAAAAACTTCAAAAATCTTCTCCTTAATAACGACAAGGCCTTGAGCTTAGATATTTGGTATGTAACATTGTCTAGTGGACCTCTACCAAGTTTGTTCAAATCATGCCCCTGGGGTCAAAATATACCATACCCTAGAGGTCGCTTGTATGTACATGTACATAGAGTTATAAGGTTGTGAGCTTGGCTTGAAGGGCATGGTACTCGGGTGAGCCATATAGAGCCATCATAACTCTCTTGTGATAATGATTTAACTTCAGTGGATGACTGAAGACAAGGGTTGTTAAACATGTCTTCTCAGCCAGTATTGAGTATTGGTTGTCTCGGGAGGCAAAAACAACATTTGACCTTTTGCAGAGAGAATCAATATGTTTTCTTCCACATGAGCAGAGATATGTATAGAAAAGTAATTGCTTGTTTGAGAACATTTTTTCTAACATGGTCAGTATTTGTTTACAGGTTCCACACCAAATCTAGACAAATATGTTTTTCTGTGTGTCAATGAGTCAACAAATGGAGTATTGGTGGAGGAGGAAACATTAGAGACAGGGTATAACTTATCTAAAATAAACAAGCATTGTAATTGAGTAAAATTCATAAGGACTTAATGTTTACTATTTTTCAGAAATTCTACACTTTAATAATTTAAAAGTTTTATGAAAGATTTGTTTTACATAGATGTATCACTAGAGATTTCTCCTATTTGGATTCAGCCAATCTGCTATGAAATTTCCTATAAATGAAAATATCACAATGTACTACAGTACCAGTATTAATCTTACATTGATTTTAAACAAAGCTGTTTCAGCATACATGTGTGTGTCAGCTTTCATAAAGATTAGATCAATACTTCCATCTAGATATATGGCTGCAAGTGTTGGTGCAGAAGGCTGTCTGTGGAACTGTATTTTCATTTTGATAAGTTGTGGTCAAAGTGTAAACCTACTTACCAGACTTTCCACTTTTATTCCAGCCAACCTGAATATAGAAATGTATTTTCATAGTAATAAAAATGATTACTGTTCCTAAATATTAGTAGAGTTTACACTGTTGTAGCATGCTCAGCAAACTCTTCCACCAGCCATGAAAGTTCTGTTGACATAGACTGAACTTTCTGAGACATAAGTACCCATATGAATTCTGACACTGAAGAAATCTTTCGAAGAAAAACCATTCTGTCTGAGCTCATCTCTCTTACAGTCCAACATAGAAGATGGTAAGAATTCTGTGAAGATGTTGGGCATGTAAGACTTCAGGACTGGTTCTAGTAAAACTGTTAATAGGTCAAATGTATTCTTGTTATAATAGCACACTGTCTGGTATGGCTCAACAATGTAAACCTGTAAGCCATGTCGGCAGTGCAGTGGTCAAGTGACCAATCAGGAGGTCCCCGGTTCGAATCCCGGCCGGGGCACTGGAAATTTCAGAAATGCTTTTCAGTGTTTCCAAACCATCTAAGAGATGAATTGGTTAGAAACCCAGAGGTAGTCTCACGTGTATCGGTGCTGTACACAGGGCATGTAAAAAAACCAATCAGTCTATTCGTAAAAGAGCTAAAGGTCCAGGGTCTGGTACCTGGATTCCCTTGTATCTGCTTCTGTCTCTCTTCAACCTGTGCCTGTCAGGGGTCTTGGCAAGTTCACCCAGGGAGAAGTCCCAGGGACGGCCGGGACTTGTAAACAATCAAAGAAGAAAAAAAGCCATGTCGGCACATTTTGATTACTGGAATACATCCAATAATGAAAGACGTCTTTGTTGATCTATAATTGAGGAAAACAGCAGGTGTTTGTGCAGTTTTACTTACATGGGTTTGTTTTCACTAACATTTTCATGTTGCCAAGTCTTAGCTGAATTTTAGGAAGAACCATGGTTTATCTTTTAATTTATTACTGCACACATTCACTAATGCGTATTAAATCTGTTTGTTACGCAAGATTTCGTCAGCAGCCTACCCTTCAGGTGCAAAATTACTACAGCAACATTAACTTCTGAGATATAATCTCATTGATGTCAAATCTTTGGCTGGACATTTTTTTCGTCCATATTCGGCCCCAATCCCTCCAAAAATGACATATTTTCCCCCTATTTTTACAAAACATTTCCCTCAAATGCTGACAAAAACTTAGGGATAAACTTTGGGATTTAATTAATGAATTGTTTGCTAAATTTTTATACAATTCAAAGTTTGCATTAGTAAAAACATTTCACAAACTGATTTTCTTTTACAATGTTGATAGCAATTAGTATAAATAGATTGGCATTAATTTAGTTTGTTATTACGAAAATGGATAAAACATTAAATGAGTGACAGATTTTTCAAAAGTGCACATTCAGTTTAAAACATTTAGGAAATCAGTGTCAGTTATGTGTTCGAGATTTTGTCATTTTAAGTTCTGACTAAAACTGGAAACAGTGAATAAATTGTCATTTTATTCTGCTTCAAGTGAAATAAAACTTAATGGAGTGTCTTACGAGTTTCGATCATTAGAAAAATGCCACTAACTGGAAAGATACGGAGTACCCGCCTCTGCAAACCCAAGCTTTGTCTTTCCAGAAGAAAATATTCTGGATTGTAACTATGTTGTTTGCAACCAAGCTCTCTCCTTTTAAACATAAAAGAATGCTTGAAAGTCCCAACATGGCCATTTTCAGGTGATTTATTGCAACTTCCGGTGCTAGCTCAAACTACCGATCCCTCAAACTATAACTGACGGACTTTTAGCTTGAGCGAACAAAGTTTGACTGCATGTTAAGATTGAAAACCCTTCTAACACAGTGAAAAAATAAGTTCTTTCTTTGATTTACTGCTTTTTAATGCATAAGTTTATATAACCACTTTAAGCTTTATGTAGATACATTAAAATTCCCTCAAAATGGAAAAACAACATAAACATTTTCCTATCTGAGGGCCCCGGCTCCATTCCCTTAAAACAGGAAAAATGCCCTGTTTACATATACAAATACCCTTTTGGCAGTAGCACTTTGGCAGTTTAATGTACAGATATTGAATCCAAGTTTGCCTACTTGCAAAATGTGAGTAAGAATTTTAAAATTTGAGGTGAAATTTCATGAACCAGCATTAAAATTTTGTTTTTGTGAGTTTGCATATCTGGCCAAATTTTCAGCATTTTCAATTGCCGATTATTTTTACCAAACTTTGGTCATCTTGTTATGCCCCCAAAACAGGAGCCTTGGTTTAAACTCTTGCATGCACATTGCTCATAAAGCCATAGCTCAGTAAGCAATGTATTTATTATGCTTCCTATTGAGATGCAGTGACAAATAACCATAATTCATTTTGAATTATCTCCCTTTATGTAAAAAAAACCCTATTCATAACTTGAAGTGTTGAAGGACTTGACTTATAACTTAACACATTGATAATAGACATTGAAAGGGAGTGCAGTCACCTAGAACCATAATTGTGCTGGACCCAATTTTTAAATTATCTCCCTTTTTAGCTCACCTGAGCACAAATTACTTGAGGTGAGTTGTTGTCTTACTTTGTGTCCGCCGTCTGTCCACACTTCACTTTGTTAATGCCAAAGAAGCTGCATTTTTGTAACTTAGTCAGAATAACTGCCTTGATGAAATCTAGGTGGAGTTTGAATATGGGTCATCCAGGGTCAAAAACTAGGTCACCCAGTCAAATCATAGTAAACCTTGTGTATGTAATAGAGGTTGCATTTTTCATTGGATCTTCATGCAACTTTGTCAGAATGGCTGCCTTGATGAATTATACATCGAGTTAGGTCACCAGGTTGAATTCCTAGGAAAACCTTGTTGTTCTCTAGAATTTTTTAAGTTACATGTTATAGCCAGTCATCATGTATATTGGTCAGGTTTGCTTTGTCAAGGTCTAACAGAATGTTTGTGTTTATGATACATAGTTTATGATTGAAGTTTGGTCACGTATGCTTATAAGTAGGTCTCAGGTGAGCAATATAAGCCCTCTTGTTCTGTGTATTGTGTTGATGGAATTTGTCAGTTCAGTAATAAAGCACCTCACATTGTCAAGTATTTTAGGGATAAATCTAGGTTAGGATACTACTGCTGTTTTAGTAATCTAGACCATGCCCATCTACAAATTCATACAGTATGATAAAGGTATATGGTTTGCTTATCAGTTAGTTAATTAAAAGTAAACATGACCACTTAACAGCACTATCCAATGATAGTTACTGAATAAAACGGGAGTTCAGAGGCAGTGTTGATGAAATTGTGGAGAAAATGACCTGATGCTGAACTTTCACATATGTTTTATCCATTGTACATTGTGTTGATAAATGTAACAGATTGGACTATAATCAGAGTAAAGATTTCTTAGATGGCTTTCAAAAATAGTTTTCTATATAAATCAGCCAGAATTAGCCATATGAGCAGCCATGTATTTTCATTGGTTATGTTTTTCCTCACTTTACCTGTCTTAAGCAATTAATGACTCTCTACCACAATGCATGTAACCTGTCGGTGTTAATTAGTTTTAAATGAAAAGATTGATACAGTTAGTGTCATCAAACCCTCTTAATTGTCCTCTCACAGTAAACTGCTCATCATTTTAAGTTTTCTTAGTTTTGAAGTTGCTGCAGCAACTCTGACTCCTTGGGTTTGTTATCAAAATAAAGAAACTTACTGCATACCCTGTTTTTTTGTCTTTAAAAAAGTAAGGTTTTCATTACTTCATTGATGGCAGTTCAGTAATGTTTGTAAGTTAAATGCCTACCTGTACATAACAGAAATACTATGAAAATGACAAGTGTACACATAGAAAAAAAGTGTTGACAGTAATGTTCAGTTCAACTGATGGTGAACTAATGCAAACATTTTCACTTGGATTTTCAAAATGAGATACACTGGAAGATGATGACATGCATGATAGTTCTAATACTGAGTACAGCTAAGACATTCTTAGAATAAAGAAGTGTACTGAATGAAAATACTAAATAGCACTGAAGTAACATAGCCTGCTAAATGTATGCAACATGTAGTAACCTTCAACCTTCATAAAATATGCAAGTCATATAGATGCATTCGAATTTTCATATAGATGCTTAGAGTTTTGGCGAATATTGCATACGAAGGGGAATATTCGCCAAAACTCTATGCATCTGTATGACATACTTATTCACAAGTTATAGCTTTCCACAAGTTCCTTCTAGGGCACATCTGTCTATATACAGTAAACACCCTGAAAACCGGACCCTGTCCGGACAAGGGAAAAAGTCCGGTATTCTGAGAGTTCCGGTTTTCAGGAAACTTGTCAACAGATTAAAATTTGCTCAGAATCGGACTTCTTGACTGACTCTTTTAATTGATACAAAGAACATAAACAATGTTTAAGTAAACAACTATATATTTTATTTTAGGAAATAAACCATACCCTATAAAACAAAATCTAACATCATGTTTTACTCAAACTACTTATTTTTTCATTGGTCGTTTTGATACACCCAATGGTATACAGACTGAAGACATCAATTAATTAAATGAATACAAACCTTAGCAAATAAATCAGCACTCATTGGATGCATAGTCACTAATAATGCTAATAATTTTGTCTTAAAATATATCTCTACAGCAAAAGATCAAAAGTTACAGCCGTATTTAATGAGTGGCATAATTAAGCAATTATTCAAGCTAGATTGATCGTAGTCAGCTAATTGTACTATCACACCTACAAGTATTTTTCACGCCTTAAAGATTACATGCGCGACCGATAAATGGTAAGGCCATCCTTAAAAAATTGTTTGTTTGCCCTAACGCGACCGACTGATGAAAATCCTCCCGACTGACTTTTTTTTTTGGATCTAAAAGTCAAAAAAAAAATTTCTGCCGTCCGTTTTTTGTCATTTTCCATCTTTCCGGTATTTCTTTTCTGTAGTTCTTTCGTAAGTAATACCAATCAGTTATCCTCGACTATGCTTGACAGAACGTGCAGGGGTGTGGAAATCCTTTATTTTTTCACTTTTCCGCGGACGAGTGAGATGTAAAATTTCACTTGTCCGAGGTCAAAATTCACCTGTCCAGATTTCAACATTAAAACCAAATTATGTGAAACAAACAAGGACCAGGTTAAGATTTTTATTTTATATGCTAATCAGTACATGTCTAGAGGATTCTGCAAAGCTCGGACTTCCGAGTGAGCTTGGGAGTGCCTGAAGTGACTTGGAGTACGGAGAAATATTACGGCACTTCAGGGGAGTGTATTTGCGACACTCCGAGTGGTTTTACACGTAAATTAACGGGTTTACGGGAAATAAAAATCAGATTTATTATATTCAGTAGAAATGTGTCCACACTGTTGTATGCATATTAATTCAAAAAGATTTGGCGACCGACGTACATTTTGTAAAGCGTGTTCAATATATTTTATCACCAAAAATAAAACTTACTCATAACATTATTTATTCCAAACTATTATTTTTATAATCCAAAATTATCAGACTATTGTCTAGAGCTACTTTTACATGTCTCGAACTGTCAAATATCTCGGTCTTTTTGATGCCACGTGCTTCTCGAAGATCAAAGAAATCTCACATGTACAATATAGCGTCGGCGCTCGTGACACCTGCAGCTTTATCTTTTATGATTGAGGAGGTTGCAGTTAAAATAATTTATTCGGCAAATGTTATTCATTAAAATAAATATTACTGGAAAAACGTTGACTTTGACAGTTGCTGAAACAATAAATGACAAAAACACGAACACGCTGGAACGCCGCGTTTTGTTTTATAAAGAACAGTTAGAACTTTTTTAATGTTCATTGATAAATATTTGTTTGCATTCACAAATTGACAAACATTACTCAGTCAGTGGTGTCACATAGCTTGGATTTGCATACAGTTTTGCGTCACCCTTTACGACAGGCTACATTTTCCACACCTACCGCTGCTGACAAATGCTAAGGGACCAATTACTGCTTACTTTAAATGGAAATAAATATTGTAAGTCAACATAAAGGTGATAAATAGTTTAGATTCTGATAAGAATAACTCAATTCTTTTTGAAACAATAAAAAAACATAATGCCGTGATAGTATACAGTAGTGGCGATTCTCAACCAAAATACGTCTGATTCGAACTTTGTAATTCAATGGATTTTGATTCAACAGGTCGCCTTTACCAGTGTATTAATGCTGGTTTTCATAAAACTGCAAACAAATCGGGCGGTTCCTGGCTGGATTACTTTGGACTGTCTTACATTATTCATTTCATTTTTCTCGAATTTTGACTTGTCCGCGGACAAGTTGGGCAGAAAAACGCGTGTCGGACTAGGAATTCCGCACCCCTGACGTGTACGCTGAAGCTCACTCCGCAGGGAAATCGTACCAATAATCGTGTCAGACACGCTCGCATTTCAGTATTTCATAAGAAATGAATGAAAAGAATAAATAATTTTATTAATAAGACTATAATCTTGCCAAATTTGAAAATCAAATTGTATCTATTTAGCGTAAAGCAAAACGAAAGTTTTGGTCAGAATTTTCACATATTGGTAGCCATCTTGCCGATTTGACAATTATCACGTGGACATTCCCACAAACCTTTGGAAAAGGATATCTGCGGGAAATCGCCGAAGATTCCGATTGCGGTCACGATCAGGGAAAGTTTATTTATTTACATGACCACGTGCGTTTTGGCGCGAACACTTTCAGGTTATGTACCGCGTCGAAAATAAAGTAATTTTGTTTTCAAATTAAAAAACATAGTGGTAAATGCTATTTTATATTTACACTCGTCCTTTATATCATCTAAACACTAATCAAAAGGAAATATCAAGCATTCTGAACTACATGAAAAATAAGTGCGATTGCGTCATACGAAAGTCGTTGTAAATGTAAACAAAATGATTCATGTTTGAAAAATCGATGTTTTTGTAGTCAACATTGGTTGTACTGTAGAACATCGTAATTGGTTTGAAAATATGAATTAATAAATATATGACCTAAACATGACCATATTTCCCTACTGATCCAAAACTCTAAAGCTGCACCTGACGAAAAACAAAATATCAAAATAGCGGCATTTAGAGTTTTGGAAGCCAGAACTAAATGTTAAACCTGGCAATGTCAGATGAAAACATTCCACTCAATTTGATATTATCTGAACATTTTGTAAGTTCTGGCATAATTACATAAAATTTTTACAGTGGTACAAATTAATTTTCCTATGTTGAAGTTCAAATTTAGATTTTTTATGTGAACCTGTTCCTAACCTGGCCACAGGTCCAAATACAAGGCTCACTCGGACACTGAGTTGTTTGACATTCTATAGCTTAATAACTTCTTCAAATTTACGGTTTGAATGATTTTACAACACTATTAAAGCACTTCTGGAATGAGCCTTGTTAAGCACTTTGGGAGCCTGGCTTATGGCTAAAATGGTAATGTGCAAATCACCACCCATGCAGATATGTTACAAAGCAGGTTAATAGCATTCTACAGTGGGGTGCTAATAGCCAATAGGTACATACAACAGAAGAAATAGAGAAATATTAAGACAAGAAAGGTGCAAATATTAAGTGTACAATATGTCAGCTATTAATCTAAGATACAACATACATGTCACTGTATGTACCGAGTTAATACCGAGTTAATACAACATCTATAAAACATCTGAAAATAAAAAAAAAATAAAAAATAAAAAAAAAAGACCTACCTACCTACCCACTGAAAAAATTCTGGGTTGCGTTAGGGCAAACAAACAATTTTTTAAGGATGGCCTAAACAACTGAAAATGACATCTGTGTTGAGTTGATGATGCCAACCATATGGCTGAACCGTGAAAACACAGTAAATTTTTTGACACTTGAACATGACATGTAGCATCTGGTTTTCAGAAATAAAATATGGTTCAAAATAGTTAAGAATCCGCGAAAAATTGTTTTATATCTGGAATTCTGAGAGTCCAGTATTCTGAGAGTTTTTTACGATGAATTTAATAGAAAAAGTTACGGGACTCCAAAACTGTCCGATTTTCTGAGGATTCCAGTTTTCTGAGAGTCCGGTTTTCAGGGAGTTTACTGTATATATATTATTGAAGTACAAAGACGACATTCTTAGTAAATTAAGGCATAAGTATTTAGTTTAACATCTACAATTTTTTAATACTCCACGCACCTGTTAACTACGTCACGCTACCCTACAGTATCTCCCCCGATATCTGCTTTGATATGGTCACATAATAAGTTTGCGTCACTACTTCCAGCAACAATATTAGCATATTTCTACGCGATGCAAATGATGAAGATTAAAGTGACATTATGCGCATTTTTTTCAAGTAACAATCCAGCTGAAAATGGTGTGTGTACAAAAGCGTAGAGGAAATAATAGCTTTTAACCCAATACACCAAACTCATCCCGCTACCAGTATGAAAAAATAACTTTCCAAATATTGATTTTCTTATTTGACTGGGAGAGTCAATTTAAGAAAAGAACAACTGCATGCAGGAGTTGCTTCCCTTCCACTGCCGAAATCTCTATCAACAACGACACAATCAACTGTCATTTTATCAGTCCGATTTTTTATATCTAAAGCACAAATTTCAAATACTAATGCGGCATAATCATTCATTTAACACATTTAAATGCACAGCAACCAAAAATTGCATTTATAAAATTGTCACCAAAAATACACTATGTGCAGTAAGATGCGCATAATGTCACTTTAAGATATATAAAGTAAGATATGAACATTCATTTCAGCTATTTGTCAAGCTTGCAGTGCGAAATCAAATGCATTGTCTGGCGATTTCTGCAAGTTCAATGTGCAATGTCTTACCCCGTGAAGATACTGTCATATAAAGGGAAGTAACCACAGTAACGTAAACATATATATGTGTACGGAAAAGAACAGCTATTTGTTGTTAGTTGGTTTCATCCAATCAGCAGAACGCATTTAGAATATCACAACGTGTAACTTACAACGGAAACACACCGTAAAACAGTTTCGGGGATGCATTGTTCAATGAAGTGTGTCTGTACGAATCTAATGTGTTCCTGGGAAGGAACAATAAATCTTGCATGTTCATTTGTCTTGTTTACTACATCTTTTGGTTGTGATAGATACTGGGTCATGTGGAAGCAAAACCTAGGTCACATGATCAGATCATAGAAAAACATGTTGCAAGCAGTAAAGACTGCATTTTGTTTCTAGTCATCATGAAATTGGTAAGTACATTTGTCTTGGTAAATTCTAGGTCAAGTTCAAAACTGGGTCATGTGGGGTCAAAAACTAGGTCACCAGGTCAGATAATTAAAAAAACCCTTATTTTTGAACTACAGTATATATTATATAGAAATATATATTATCTGGAGTTTGTGTACAATTTGTCAAGCAGATTTTTTAAAGTTGTGCTCAGCTGAGCTGGGTCATGACCTTTGGCCTTCTTTCTTGTCTTTTGGAGCAATGGAACTCTGGTGTGCGACAGAGGGCCATCATGGCCCTCTGTCTAAAACTATTTATGATGACAGTAATAAGCTAACCAGAGCACAAAGTGCTCAAGGTGAGTTACTATGTCGCCTGGTGTCCGTCGTCAGCATTTTTCATTGGATCTTCATGAAACTTGGTCAGTATAATTGCCTTGATGAAATCTAGGTCGAGTTCGAATATGGGTCAGCTGGGGTAAAAAAAACTAGCTCACCCGATCAAATCAGAGGAACCTTGTGTATGCAATAGAGGTTGCAATTTTTTATTGGATCTTCGTGAAACTTTGTCAGAATGACTGCCTTGATGAAATCTAGGTCGAGTTTGAATATAGGTCATCTTGGTTAAAAACTAGGTCAGAGTCAAATCATAGAAAAACCTTGTGTGTGCAATATAGGTTGCATTTTTCATTGAATCTTCATGAAACTTGGTCAGAATTACTATCTTGATGAAGTCTACAGAGTTTGCATATAGGTCATCTAGGGTCAAAAATAGGTCATGGGGTCAATCATAGAAAAACATTGTGTATACAATATAGGTTGCATGTTTTATTGGATCTTCATGAAACTTTGTCAAAATGGCAGACTTGATAAAATCCATATCGAGTTTGAATATGGGTCATCTGAGGTCAAAGACTAGGTCATGGGGTCAATCATAGAAAAACATTGTGTATGTAATATAGGTTGCATGTTTTATTGGATCTTCATGAAACTCGGTCAAAATGGCAGCCTTGAGAAATCAATATCTAGTTTGAATATGGGTCTTCTGAGGTCAAAGACTAGGTCATGGGGTCAAATCATAGAAAACACATGTGTATGCAGTAGAGGTTGCATTTTTCATTGAATCTTCATGAAACTGGGTCAGAATGATTATCTTGAAATCTAGATCGAGTTTGAATATGGATCATCTGGGGTCAAAAACTCGGTCACAGGGTCAAATCATAGGAATATCTTGTGTATGCAATATAGGTTGCATTTTTCAAATGGATCTTCATGAAACATGGTCAGTACAATTGTCTTAATGAAATTCTGTCGAGTTAGAATATAGGTAATCTGAGGTCAAAATCTAGGCCATCTGGTTAAACACCTTGTGTATGCCATTCAGGTGACATTTACAACCCAGTCATCATGAAAATTGGTCAGAAAGTTTGTGTGGATCACCTGGGATTAAAAACTAGGTCACCAGGCCAATTAAGAGAAAAAGCTTGTTGGTACTCTAGAAGTCACGTTTTATAGCCAGTTATCATGTAAATTGGTCAGAAGGTTTGACTTGTGAAGGTCAAATAGAATACATAGTTTAGTTTGAAGTTTGGTCAGATATATGGTCATAATTGGGTCTCGGGTGAGCAATATAGGGTCATCTTGGCCCTCTTGTTTAAGTTATTTTTGAGTAAAGATTTAATTTGTATATTCTGTAAATCTTGTCATAATAAGACATCACTTATTGATATACATTTCAGCAAAAAAATAAAGGAGAACAGTTTATTATGCAGTTACCAATATAAAGGAAACAATTGTCCCTAAACACAAAATTCAGTAATCTTTTCAACCTTTTCCATCATAACTTTGCCTTGCTTGCTCATTGTACTTCTTTCTATTTTTATAAGACCTATTTCATAGTGTAGAGAGGTCCTGTATATGATGGCCATGAACTGTCAGTAACCACACCAGAGTTGAATTGCACAAGGCTGGGGTAATTTTAGTATATCCCTAACATATCATAGCACAGTAAAATGGTGAACTTAAGAGTTGACTGCACTGGTGGATAAGGTCATTCCCCTCAGTTCAATAACCTCTCCAGTGTTATCACAGAACAAAAATGTTAACTGAGGAGAAGGGTTACTGTTTATCAGTTGTAATAGCAGCTTTACCATAGCATGCACCTTTTATGCAAAAAAAAAAAAAGTTATTAACAAAAATGTACATCTTGAAATTTATGAAAGCATAAGTCGGTCAAAAGCTATACATAGCTTATGTTTATATTGTTATTGTAACATGCCGACAGAAAATAAACTTTGTATTTGTATTTGTATGAAAGATTGTATAGTGTTACTAGAGCAACCTAGATTCAAAAAATTGTAGAGTGGAAATACAACCAGAAAGAAATGACCTTTTAAACTGTTTTCATTCACGTTTCGAATATTATGTAAATAGTATTCATTATACCCCCAAAACGAAGTTTAGGGGGGTATATAGGAGTCACCCGGTGGTTGGTCGGTCGGTCGGTTGGTCGGTCGGTCGGTCGGTCTGTTGCATTTTCCTTGTCCGGAGCATAACTTGAAAACTACTTGTTGGAATTCAATACAACTTCATAAAATGATCAAGCACATTGAGAGGAAGTGCAGTGCACAAGAACTATAACTCCATCTTGACTAATTACAGAGTTATTGCCCTTTGTTACTTTTCCTTGTCCGGAGCATAACTTGAAAACTACTGGTTGGAATTCAATACAACTTCATACAATGGTCAAGCACATTGAGAGGAAGTGCAGTGCAGAAGAACCATAACTCCATCTTGACTAATTACAGAGTTATTGCCCTTTGTTGCTTTTCCTTGTCCGAAGCATAATTCGAAAACTACTGGTTGGAATTCAATACAACTTCATACAATGATCAAGCACATTGAGAGGAAGTGCAGTGCACAAGAACTATAACTCCATCTTGACTAATTACAGAGTTATTGCCCTTTGTTAGTTTTCCTTGTCCGGAGCATTACTTGAAAACTACTGGTTGGAATTCAATACAACTTCATACAATGGTCAAGCACATTGAGAGGAAGTGCAGTGCACAAGAACTGTAACTCCATCTAGACTAATTACAGAGTTATTGCCCTTTGTTAGTTTTCCTTGTCCGGAGCATAACTTGAAAACTACTGGTTGGAATTCAATACAACTTCATACAATGATCAAGCACATTGAGAGGAAGTGCAGTGCACAAGAACTATAACTCCGTCTTGACTAATTACAGAGTTATTGCCCTTTGTTAGTTTTCCTTGTCCGGAGCATAACTTGAAAACTACTGGTTGCAATTCAATACAATTTCATACAATGATGAAGCACAATGAGAGGAAGTGCAGTGTACAAGAACCATAACTCTATCTTGACTCATTTCAGAGTTATTGCCCTTTGTTACTTTTACTTGTCCGGAGCATTATTCGAAAACTATTGGTTGGAATTCAATACAACTTCATACAATGGTCAAGCACAATGAGAGGAAGTGCAGTGTACAAGAACCATAACTCTATCTTGACTCATTTCAGAGTTATTGCCCTTTGTTACTTTTACTTGTCCGGAGCATTATCCGAAAACTATTGGTTGGAATTCAATACAACTTCATACAATGGTCAAGCACAATGAGAGGAAGTGCAGTGTACAAGAACCATAACTCTATCTTGACAAATTACAGAGTTATTGCCAAGAACAATATCTCTTTTTAGTTTGTTTGCAAGGTATTCTGTTACTACGAATTTTCTCAGTTTATAAAGCAGTCTTTTGGGGGTATTAATCACATTTAGTGATAGCTCTAGTTTACATAGGGGTAAAAATTATATGTATGGGTTATTGATAATATGTAATTACAACAACGGTATATGTCTATTTATTACCCTTCCAGCAAATTTCCAGCCGTTTGATTGGCCAACAATCCATGAATAGAAATTGATATTAACTGGCAAGACGGTAATATACACTTGGCATACCCTGTCATTGTAACCCATGCTAAAATGGTTTGAAATTTTTAGGGAACCCAATAACAGCTCTGGTTATGAAATTATTATACCCCCAAAACGAAGTTTAGGGGGGTATATAGGAGTCACCCGGTGGTTGGTCGGTCGGGCGGTCTGTTGCACTTTCCTTGTCCGGAGCATAACTTGAAAACTACTAGTTGGAATTCAATACAACTTCATACAATGGTCAAGCACATTGAGAGGAAGTGCAGTGCACAAGAACTATAACTCCATCTTGACTAATTACAGAGTTATTGCCCTTTGTTACTTTTCCTTGTCCGGAGCATAACTTGAAAACTACTGGTTGGAATTCAATACAACTTCATACAATGGTCAAGCACATTGAGAGGAAGTGCAGTGCACAAGAACCATAACTCTATTTTGACTAATCACAGAGTTATTGCCCTTTGTTACTTTTCCTTGTCTGGAGCATAACTTGAAAACTGCTAGTTGGAATTCAATACAACTTCATACAATGGTCAAGCACATTGAGAGGAAGTGCAGTGCACAAGAACCATAACTCCATCTTGACTAATTTCAGAGTTATTTCCCTTTGTTAGTTTTCCTTGTCCGGAGCATAACTTGGAAACTAAAGGTTGGAATTCAATACAATTTCATACAATGATCAAGCAAACTCAGAGGAAGTGCAGTGTACAAGAACTATAACTCTATCTTGAGTATTTACTGAGTTATTGCCCTTTGTTAGTTTTCCTTGTCCAAAGCATAACTTGAAAACTACAAGTTGGAATTCAATACAACTTCATACAATGGTCAAGCACATTGCACATTGAGAGGAAGTGCAGTGCACAAGAACCATAACTCCATCTTGACTAATTACAGAGTTATTGCCCTTTGTTACTTTTCCTTGTCCGGAGCATAACTTGAAAACTACTAGTTGGAATTCAATACAATTTCATACAATGATCAAGCAAACTCAGAGAAAGTGCAGTGTACAAGAGCTATAACTCTATTTTGAGTATTTACAGAGTTATTGCCCTTTATAAGTTTTCCTTGTCCGAAGCATTACTTGAAAACTACTAGTTTGAATTCAATACAACCTCATACAATGGTCAAGCACATTTAGAGGAAGTGCAGTGCACAAGAACCATAACTCTATCTTGACTAATTACAGAGTTATTGCCCTTTGTTACTTTTCCTTGTCCGGAGAATAACTTGAAAACTACTAGTTGGAATTCAATACAATTTCATACAATGATCAAGCAAACTCAGAGGAAGTGCAGTGTATAAGAACTATAACTCTATTTTGAGTATTTACTGAGTTATTGCTCTTTGTTAGTTTTCCTTGTCCGAAGCATGACTTGAAAACTACAAGTTGGAATTCAACACGTCTTAATACAATGGTCAAGCACATTGAGAGGAAGTGCAGTGTACAAGAACCATAACTCTATCTTGACAAATTACAGAGTTATTGCCAAGAACAATATCTCGTTTTAGTTTGTTTGCAAGGTATTTTGTTACTACGAACTCCTTCAGTTTATAAAGCAGTCTTTTGGGGGTATTAATCACATTTAGTGATAGCTCTACTTTTTATATGCAGTTTTAAGAAAGAGAAGTGTATGAAATGATTTATTCATATTTCAAAGTACAAACCTGCATTCATAGGAAAAGTCTTGCGTTTTTCAAAACAAGAAGGCGGACGGCAAATTCAGTAACCTTTGTGACGTCAGGAAGTGACATTGAGGTATCACAAGGACATTTTGAAGGTCTGTAGGGGTGTCACGATAAACCGGTATACCAGTATATTGCAATACACAACAAAAAAATACCGTATCGTGATACGATATCCCCGTACCGGTTTTTTCTTCAAATAGTTACGTTTTTGTTGCTTCAAGTTTCGTCTTCCATGTTTGACAGCATGTTCGGATAAAATTATTAAAGAATAATGTTCTACGATTTAACTGAGTAAACGGCGTTTAATCGAGTAAATTGATGATAGGTCGGGGTCCCTCCAGGCGCTTTGAAAATCGATTCTCGTGCTTGACAACAGGACGCTGTTCTTGGAAACAAACTAAAATGGCGGACTTCGACACAATTCCAAACAAGAAGGCAAAAAGCGATATATGGGCTCATTTTTAGGTTAAATGTAAAAAAGAAACAAAAGAAATTGAAGGTGTAGCAGTATGCCGTCATTGCAATGCCAGTATAAAAAATTTACAGATACCTAGAATCTTTACAATGAATCCTAAAGGCGAATATAGATTCTGCAATATATCATGATACGTATTGCAATTACACCATGGCCCTATCGCAATATATCGTGATACGCCCAAGGCGTACCGTGACATCCATAAAGGTCTGCTTACGTTCAGCCGTTAATAGAGTTTAAAATGATCCAAATCCTTCAAAATTTAAGAAAGGGAAGGGTAATAAAATTGCTATTTGTTTTTTTACATGGTATATGGGGATATATTACCCGCTTGGACATAATATTACCCTCGCCTAACGGCTCTGGTAATATAAAAATCAAAAAACCAAATAACATATATTGATGAATAGGCAAAAATGAATACTCCTTATTGAATACTGACTAACTGATGGTATGGCAATGCATTGAGTACTTTGGTAATTATCTGTACGGTCTGTTCATTATAAAATAATTGTCCTGCGCATGATGGCTGATTATGCAATAATTGGCCCTCTGACGTCAATTGCTACCAATGACGTCATCACTAAATAAAAATGGCTGCTATCAACAAAACAATTGAACCACTCAAAATACATGTTAACATTAAATAAAGACGAAGTGATAGAAAATTAAATTCAAAGAATATGTCTTCAAGATACATAAGAGTTTGAAGAAAACAAACAAATCATCAACACTACAAAGAAGATGGAGAATGCCGTTAAAAATTCAAGGAATGTCGAAGTATTACTCCAGTTGTTGCCACAGATCATTTCCTAGTATGATTATCTCATGCACATTGTATAGGCTGTTGTTTCAAATAAATTACTGTCCAACCTCTCTAAACAACACCTCTGAAGAGCAAAAACCTCTCTACAAAGACAGATGTTTTATTTCCCAAAGCAGTTATATCTGAACACATTAACCTCCATAGAGCAGCAACCTCTCTTCAACAACAATAAATTGATGTTCCCTTTGATGTTGTTGTAGAGAGGTTGGACTGTAACTACAGGGAAAACGTGATCTATGCAGTATAGACGTTAGTACACGGCTGAGGTGGGCCAGGACCTATAATTGACCATCGTGCCTTTGTGCTTTCCTGCTGGGCCGCTACCGGGTCAGCCGTGTATTATCCTCTAAATATTGTTGTCTGTAGACGCGTTGCTGAAATCGTATTGACTTCATAATAAAGGTCAAGGTCATAGCAAGCGGACACTGCTTAAGGTAACAGGTTGGATAATGCTTATAAAGCACTTTTGATAGTGTTGCAAAGAAATTAGTTTGACTTTGAAAGTGAAAGAAATGACACGTTACTGAGAAATCTATCAATTAATGCATTTGTTGGCTATAATGGCAGACCTTGAATGGATTAAATAAATAAAGGTGATAAGTAGGAGTTATAATGATGTAGCAACTTAAATGACCCCTTTTAGAACTAATGTTAAATAAACATGTCTGCTGATAAAAGTATAGTGCAGCCTTCACCATAAGACATTGACCTTGTTTGAGCCTTGGTTAAATATTTACCTGATAAGATGGGTTATTAACAACTTGTGTCTGTACATTAAGTATACCATTTGGCAAATCTAAGTTCATCTAAGGTGAGGGTTTGACTAAATTTATGACTTCAATTTCTATTTAAATATAGACCTGACAGATAAAAGATACGGTGCTTTAAATAGAAGGGAGTTTTCATTCATGATAGAAGTGTTTGCAATTTAAGAACCCATAAAATTACAGTCATCTTTGCATACATCTGTATACTGTGTGAGTACTTAGGAGGGAAACAAAAGGGCCAGTATTGCTTTACTGGTCTGACTGGACTTTGAGAAAATATTTTGCAATGTTGTCAAGCAAAAGTTAATAGTTGACCAACTGACCCCCAAAATAAAATGGATCTTCTACTGGTAAAACTATCATCCTATGATGTTTATCTCGAGATATTTATTGAGTGGACTAGATTTTCAAAGTCGGATCATCGTGTCCTAGACCTTCAACCTACTGACCAAAAAAATCAGTAGGGATCATCTGCACAGCAAGACCAGTCATCCTATGATGTTTAAAGACTGTAGGTCAAATAAATCTCAAGATATTGAGCAGAAGAGATTTTCAAAGTTTGAATCACTGTGACCTTTGACCTACTGACCCTAGAAACAACAGGGATCCTCTGCTGAGTCTGACCAATCATCTCATGAAGTTTTAAGACTAGGTGTCATATAGTTCTCAAGATACTGAGTGGAATTTCTTTTTCAAACTTTCAGTCATTGTGACCTTGACCCACTGACCCCAAAATACAGGGATCATCTACATGTTGCAGGGAACACTCTGAGTAAGTTTGATGAAAGTTGAATGAAAATTGTTACCTGTACAGTGGTATCAAGGAAACGCTATTGGAGGTCACTTTGGCCTTGACCTTGGAACCACTGACCCCCCAAAACTACATGTATCATCTACAAGTTGCAGGGGTCCTTATCAGCAAGTTTCATTAAGGTCAATTGAAAACTGTGACCTGTAGAGCATTAGCAAGCAAAAGTTTATATATGGACAGATAAGTGGATGATGGATAAAAACCCTTCTTCGTCCAGTAGAGCTGAAAATGAAAGGTTTCATTAAGTGCATTGGCTTAAAAAAAACTAAAAGTCCTTAAAAGAACTGAGCAGGCATTTAATTCCTTGTTGAAAGACAAACTTTTGAACAGGTAGCATTTCCTTCACCCAAATATTTTCTTCTTGGTACATGTGTAATTCTGTACCAAGTGTCTTGGCAATACTAAGTACTAAAAAGGTCTTTTATGACTTCGAAAGTCCTTTGCCTTCTGTCCATCATCTACTAATTTCAGTCTCTCACCAAATTCACTAAGTACACTTGTACTTAATAATAAATTGTGGCCCAGAAAAATGACATTTATACCTGTGCAATACCTTGTTGTATTATTGTAAACATAAAAATAGGTGGCTTCATTCCTCATTAATAGACATGGAACTTTCTGCCACATGATACATAGATTTCTATGTTATTCCATGGGAAATGAGTGTGCATTATGCAGAAAAGAAAACAAAGGAAAACAAATTCCTATAGACACTAATGAACAGGGAGAGAATCTTATCTGGGCCAAGCTAATAGTCAATGTTACTCCACAAATTTCAGGTAGATATTCATGAACAAGGCTTAAATCTACATACTTGAGATTGAATCTGGTGAAGCTGTAAATGTTCTGTGTCTATTTTCCTCAAAATACTGTTGGTGCAAACATTTATTGGTATTTCAATTAAACAACTTCCATATTTAATTACTGAAGAAACCAGTATCTGGGCATTCTCATACATGCATTTGAAGATGGGCAAACCAGTAAATAAGAGATTCTTCGTGATTGTTTTTGTTTAATGCACATTTTTATAGGAGTCACCCGGTGGTTGGTCGGTCGGTCGGTCGGGCAGTCTGTTGCATTTTCCTTGTCCGGAGCATAACTTGAAAACTACTAGTTGGAATTCAATACAACTTCATACAATGGTCAAGCACATTGAGAGGAAGTGCAGTGCACAAGAACTATAACTCCATCTTGACTAATTACAGAGTTATTGCCCTTTGTTACTTTTCCTTGTCCGGAGCATAACTTGAAAACTACTAGTTGGAATTCAATACAACTTCATACAATGGTCAAGCACATTGAGAGGAAGTGCAGTGCACAAGAACCATAACTCCATCTTGACTAATTACAGAGTTATTGCCCTTTGTTACTTTTCCTTGTCCGAAGCATAACTTGAAATCTACTAGTTGGAATTCAATACAACTTCATACAATGATCAAGCACACTCAGAGGAAGTGCAGTGTACAAGAACTATAACTCTATCTTGAGTATTTACTGAGTTATTGCCCTTTGTTAGTTTTCCTTGTCCGAAGCATAACTTGAAAACTACTGGTTGGAATTCAATACAACTTCATACAATGGTCAAGCACATTGAGAGGAAGTGCAGTGCACAAGAACTATAACTCCATCTTGACTAATTACAGAGTTATTGCCCTTTGTTACTTTTCCTTGTCCGGAGCATAACTTGAAAACTACTAGTTGGAATTCAATACAACTTCATACAATGATCAAGCACACTCAGAGGAAGTGCAGTGTACAAGAACTATAACTCTATCTTGAGTATTTACTGAGTTATTGCCCTTTGTTAGTTTTCCTTGTCCGAAGCATAACTTGAAAACTACTAGTTGGAATTCAGTACAACCTCATACAATGGTCAAGTACATTTAGAGGAAGTGCAGTGCACAGGAACCATAACTCTATCTTGACTCATTACAGAGTTATTACCCTTTGTTACTTTTCCTTGTCCGGAGCATAACTTGAAAACTTCTGGTTGGAATTCAATACAACTTCATACAATGGTCAAGCACAGTGAGAGGGAGTGCAGTGCACAGGAACCATAACGCTATCTTGACTAATTACAGGGTTATTGCCCTTTGTTACTTTTCCCTGTCTGGAGCATTTTTCGAAAACTACAAGTTGGAATTCAATACAACTTCATACAATGGTCAAGCACAATGAGAGGAACTGCTAAGAACAATATCTCTTTTTAGTTTGTTTGCAAGGTATTATGTTACTACGAACTTCTTCAGTTTATAAAGCAATCCTTTTGGGGGTATTAATCACATTTAGTGATAGCTCTAGTTTTTATAGAGATGATAAATATTTGTTTACACAATTAACCTCAGAGCCTTTTATCTCTGCATGAACCTGCTGGTGTATATGATCAGATTGCTAGTGTGGCTCAAACCCAGGACTGTCAAGTATCGATACAAGTCGCCCTTACCACTTGAGCAGAGGAAGGACTACATGTATTTTTGTACCGGTTAAAAACCCTAACCCATACATGTTTGAATGGTTAACCGCAGATAATCATAATAAAGATACTTTGTAACGGACTGTTCTAAAGTCCATAAAAAATAAACAAAAAACTTGAATAATTTCGAAAAAAATCTTAAACATTACAAAAGTTTTTATCTATTTATAAAGTTTTAGGGCATAAAGTATAATGAGTATTTACATGACAGTAAACCTTCAAACAGTAAACTAGACAACAATACAAAGTCATATTCCCATGACCATAAAAAATCTTGCCCGCTACAGTTAGGCTTTGGCTTTTTGTCTACTTCTGTCTGTTTGCCAAACCACAATTAGTTTTTTGTATTTTAAACCCATGGGTGCAGCCTTACGAAGCCTTTATCTTTTGAACTTACTTTGCAGGTTTTAAATTTATACAATACCATTTGACAATAATGTTAAGTCGTTTGTCATTACAGTGACAGATAGTCCCAAGATAAATAAAGGCCAGGTGATAAAACAGTTTAAATTACAAAAACAAGTTGTTCATTCAAAACCTGTAATCGGGCTTCAAGCCCATGATTCAATAAATTTTGTGAATGAAAATTTTGTCCTTTCTCAATTTTGCTGAATGAGCAATTTTTGTGTTGCTGTCGTGCTTTATCGCCTGTGTACTGTTTTTTTAAAGGGGGGGGGGGGGGACAGTTTTGTTAAAAATATAAGGTAATGTCTTCAGATAAGATTATTTGGTTGACAAACAGATGGGAAGTGTTCAAATAAAATAAATTTGATAGTTTTTGTTTACAAGCATAGCTACCTTCAAGTGTTATGACTGGAAAAGTTTCCTATCTTAAAGTGAGCAAATCCATATTGTTGGTAGACCATTTACTTTAAAAAAAAGCAGTTCAAATTGAGACAGATATTTTGCTAGCATAATACATCCAATTTTTTCTTTGTGAAAAAGAACAACAACTCTAGACTTTATGTTAGATCATGATCCTGCTTCTAATTGCATAAATCATCCGATGAGTGAGGTAGATACCAGCTAAAAGTTTGAACTCTGTCTTCCATGTTCATTGTTAATTCCATGGTAGGACACCCATAGCGGGTGTCCGGTAGTGACTGTTCCTCTGAACTCTGTCTTCCATGTTCATTGTTAATTCCATGGTAGGACACCCATTGCGGGTGTCCGGTAGTGACTGTTCCTCTGAACTCTGTCTTCCATGTTCATTGTTAATTCCATGGTAGGACACCCATAGCGGGTGTCCGGTAGTGACTGTTCCTCTGAACTCTGTCTTCCATGTTCATTGTTAATTCCCTGGTAGGACACCCATAGCGGGTGTCCGGTAGTGACTGTTCCTCTGAACTCTGTCTTCCATGTTCATTGTTAATTCCATGGTAGGACACCCATAGCGGGTGTCCGGTAGTGACTGTTCCTCTGAACTCTGTCTTCCATGTTCATTGTTAATTCCATGGTAGGACACCCATAGCGGGTGTCCGGTAGTGACTGTTCCTCTGAACTCTGTCTTCCATGTTCATTGTTAATTCCATGGTAGGACACCCATAGTGGGTGTCTGGTAGTGACTGTTCCTCTGAACTCTGTCTTCCATGTTCATTGTTAATTCCATGGTAGGACACCCATAGTGGGTGTCTGGTAGTGACTGTTCCTCTGAACTCTGTCTTCCATGTTCATTGTTAATTCCATGGTAGGACACCCATAGTGGGTGTCTGGTAGTGACTGTTCCTCTGAACTCTGTCTTCCATGTTCATTGTTAATTCCATGGTAGGACACCCATAGCGGGTGTCCGGTGGTGACTGTTCCCCTGAACTCTGTCTTCCATGTTCATTGTTAATTCCGTGGTAAGACACCCATAGCGGGTGTCCGGTAGTGACTGTTCCTCTACCAGCAGAACGGTAATGTTATTATAACATTGCAATAGTATTGAACCTCTCTTGTGAATATTTGTTAACTCAGATGAGGGTATATAAATTCGGTAATTGGGTGCTTTTCAACTTCCATGCTTAATATATTAAAATTTTGTTTTCTGCACAACATGAGGCATTTTTAGCCTATTCTGTATTTGTTCAAGTTTCAAAATTGGTTGAGTTGGGATATATCGTACTTGGTAATGCTCAAAGAACTTTTAAGCTAAGTTATAGTAAAAGTTGAATACTGCAAGACTAATTTACAATGTACATTTTGTACTTGCCAGCACAACTGTTCTTTGACTTCTGAAAATAACAAGATGCAAACAAGATGATTTCCGCATGACATGAGTGGATAATGTATCTGAAGGATAGAATGCATTCAATAAGAAAAATTGTTGCATGACACAGTTGGTACTAACATCATGATTATTCAACATTTACCTTCTGTTTACTTTTATTTTTTGCAGTGAAGAGATAGTGGATTTGGAGAAAGGCGATCAGCATATAATGCGATATCGTCCCATGGTTTCACTCATCAATTCTAGTGCAATATCCTTGATATGAGTGACAGTGTACATTACCATGCAACAAAGGATGTTAGAGAAATACAAGTAACAACAAAAGATAAAACAGCCTTGGATTTAAAATACAAAAGTAAACTGTGCGTACATCTGCATGCACACTGCCAAACGCTTTCAGGATATTACATGTACCTGTCTGAAACAGTTTTAGAAACACTTGAGATAAGAAATAAACTAGTTTCTGGATATGTTATATTGTATCAATACCTGGAAGTTTTACTGTATTACTAACTGGTGTGAGAAGAGATGTGTGTAGATATTTTTCAGCTGATTGTTCAGGAGAGGTAATTATTTTGTCTGTATATTACCACACATCTACTCCTCCATGACTGAAGAGATGTAGACTGGTTTTTAAGCAGAAAATTCATTATAAATCTCAGTTACAAGGCCCAAACACTCAATGTCAAGGTTTCAACAAACTATGTATTTCAAGACAGTTCATGAAATTAAAAAAATCTAATTACCATAGGTCAGGGCCAAAGTTTCATTACACAAACTATAGTAATGTCACAGAGGGTTTTATTGTAGCATTATGTATCTGCTTGTACATGACAGGGTGTCCCAAACTTTGATTAACTGTTTTTGTTTGAGTTTAAAGCCCATTCCAACTGTATTGCTGGTAGTTTATGTGGGAAGAATTGGTACAAGAGCCCTGCCAACTTTCTCACATAGAGACATGGTCGCTATCGGGGGTTGGAACCCCATGACCCTCAATCAGTGAGAGGTTACCATGATTTTGAGTTGGTGACTCTAACCACTGGACCGTGCAGATGGTATCCAACTTCTAGTCTGTTGTCATGGTCACATTATCTTACAGTAATGAGGCACTTAGTTGCACTAACTGAAAGTACTAGCTGTCAGCCGGACTTACCTGCTTTGCTAAACAGTAATGCTTATAGTTTATCTCATAAATTGCTTTTACCTGTGGTGCCCTCAAAATTTAAAAGTTGCTTTTTTGGCAATTGTTTGTTTTGTTTTATTTATTTATTTCCTCCTGGGAGGTACTTCAGTGTTGTATGATCTTGAACATTTCATAGATACATATTTCTCCTTGAGAATAATGGGTGATTGTTATGGATTGTTAATAGGAAATGCATTCAGTGCACAAAATGATTTTTAAGAGCAAAGAGAGTTAATTGAGTAAGACATGTCATAAAATAAAATAGTATGTAAAGACTGATCTACAACTGGTATAGAACAAATAAGTTAAAACTAACTTTAAAAGAAAACTTTCATTATTTACAAAGTTTTGTACAATCATGTAATTGGCGTTGATTTATTGTCATAAAATGCATTATTCTGTACATGTAGCAACTTATTCTCTTTTAGATTCACACCTATAGATTGGCGAGGCAATTTAACTGTTTAAACACTTCATAGCTAGAAGCCACCAAATGTGTGAACAAATTATAAAAGGTGTATTCTAAAAGTACATAAGAGGAATGATGGAAAGCTGTTGCAATGTTCTTTGTAATGTAGAAAAATTATACAGTATGGCTTATAATAAAAGTTATAAACTGTTCAATAGAAATGTTTTAGCTTCTTACTGATTAAAAATAGCTGAACTTTTGGCTGTAGAATGTGATTAAAGCAGTGCACCCAGAGGTGATTTCATGTCACTGTAGTTTTAATAGGGAAGTGAACTTTGTAGTTTATGTAAAGGAACTTAAAATATAACCTGATATTTACAAACAGCACTTTGATTTTCTTTTCCTTGCTGGGTGTTGTATTGGATTGATACTTTTATGATATATTGTTGTGATACTAAGAAGCTGTTGAATGTATAACATTTTATGACAGGTGATCTTTTTTGCTAGGGTAAGTGCCTTACATTTTCAATCATTTAAATGTTTAAAAAATTCAAAATGCTGATTAATTAAACTGTTTGAACCTTATGAAACATCAGAAAATCTAAGTAGGAGCAGCTTGGATGTGAACTTTTGTCTGCCAAACACAGTAATCTGTGCCCATTTAGGTAGAAACACCATCCAGCTGTAAGTTTAGTTATTCATTAATCAAATTTATTTTATCTGTTTTCATTTCTGTTGGTTCCCAGTGTCACTGTCCCACTTTGTTTAATGTTAAAAATGTAACGGATGTCAACTTTGTTTTAAATGACATTTATCCATGTCATTTCTTATATGTAAACAAGATCTTTAGTTGCTTTATCTGGCTTTTGGAGAAGATATTTAAGAAATAATAAATCCCTTACTGTGAATTAATGTGTGCTAAATCACTGTTAGGATTTCAAATTTGTAGTAATTAGGCACACATTTGAACAACTTTAGGAATTTATTATTTCAATTCTAACACAACATTGTCTTTGAAAAATACCCCAAACTCTTTTCAATGCTAGCAACATTTCATTGTAACTTATAAACATGGAATGCAATTGGACACGGTGCGTCCCTTATCGCTATCGCAAGTATTGCCCGTGGAAAACGTGATTTATTTTATATTCTTTTTCTCTATATGTATGTACAAAAAAGTTGTAATTACTGAATGTTTTTATTGCATAAAAAAATGCTATAGTAGTAGTTAAAAAGAACTTGCTTCATAAAGGTTGACACAGACAATAGATAAACTTCATTGATTGACTTAGAATATTTCCTGGAATATTGATGAATAAAACATGAGAAGTGACTGTCAATTCTCCGTGCTTTATTTAAATACCCATAATAGCTTCTGTTTACAGCTGCTGCAGTCAATCCCAGTTCATCGTTTAAACATGTTTTTGATTATAGATTTTGAACACATCTAAAAGATCTTTTTGAAGGCCTTTCCAAATGCTTTTTCAAGATGTCTTGTCGAAATTTGAGGCATACACTGATCCCCCTTGTTTCTTTTCTTGACCTTAAAATAGCCCCTCGAACAAAGTTTGGGCATACATAGGAGTCAGCTGGTCAGTTAGTTGTTGTGTTGGTTTTTATGTCTGCTCCACATCTCCTAAATCCTCTTGATAATTTTCATGAGACTTTGGGTCAAATGTTCAACTCGTCAAGAAGATATGCAGAATACATGTTCAAACCCTGCCAGCATATGGTCAAGGTCAAACTTTTAAGGGTTTTCATGAAATATCTTGTCAAGATGATGGACAGAGATTTTGTGATTAACAAATTAAAAAGAAAAATTACTACAACTTAGATTGATAATTATTGTTAATAGAGGGTTAACTGTTTTGTAATTTTGATATTTGCGACTGTATATACGTTTTTTAATGGCTTACAGTTTAACAACAAATGGCAAACAGTTTAACAGCTACGGCTAACAGCGTCCCCGTTAAAGACGTTGTAAGGAAAATTTCTCGTCTAGAACCACTAGGCCCAGAGCTTAGATATTTGGAATATAGCATAATGTGGAGGACCTCTACTTGCCCAAGGTCAAAATTGACCCTTTCTGCTATTGATGACCTTGTATTATAGCCAAGGGTAGCTAGGTGAGCAATATAGGGCCATCTTAGCCCTCTTGTTTACACAGCCATTGAGATATAACTTCGAAAGTTGGAATACTTGTTTATCACCATGACCCCCACATGTAGGCAAGAGAAGGTAACTGTCGAGGAGTTCTTTTGAATTGTGACAGTTTTCGACTTGGAACCTGTTGAGTTTTTCATATCGGTCCACTTACTGACTTAGCCATTTGAGATATTACTATGTCTATACCATCATGACAACCATCTGTAAGCAAGAGTAGATAACTCTGTCAAAAATATTTTTATTGTACCTAAAAATTCCTAGTTAAAGTCTTGTGTGCAACTGGCAGTCATTAACCACTTCAAAAGTATTAATTTAAAACTTTGCTGCAGTGTTCAGGGATAACTCTTGACTTAATATCTTGCTACTTCCGGCCCTTGTTTACACTTTGAAAATGCACAGATTCTTGTTTTGCCTTTTACTGCAAAAAGTTCTGTTTTATTGGCAAGCACTGAGAAAAGTCTAGCATGCTGTTCTACTGACAGCTTTTGCTTAAAATTGGACCATAATACAGATTGAGTGTATTAAAAGTTGTAAGCTGGAAAGTGCAGCTGGCCTACTTCGAGGAACTTGTGTTCCAACGTTTCGACCTGTCTTTGGTCGTATTCTGGGATTGTTATAGAAAAAGGATGAGTGGAGCAATAGAAGGTCAAGGCTCCAGGCTACAACTTTAACAGAACTTTGGGTATAATGGTATATATACTGGTTTAACAGTTCTGCAGTTATGTGTAAATCATGTGTCACATGTTCTCCATTCAAAGCCTTGAAATGTCATAAGTACTTTCTATCTGAATTGTTTTAATTAATACAGTAAACTGTTTATTACAAACTCCTGGGATCATTTAAATTTGTTCCTTGTATCTGGAGTTTTTATATCCATATAACATTTTCATATCATATGAAAATGTTATATGGATATAAAAACTCCAGATACAAGGAACAAATAAAGAAAAAAAAGCTCCAGCAAAGAAAATGTGTTCCTTATATCCGGATTTTAGCTATATCCGGAGTCGTTATGTACAGAGTTTACTGTATTTCCTGCATTCTTGTGTCTAGTTGATCAAGATAGGAATCGGTCTTGAGGCAAATGAAGGTAGTTTTAATGTCGAGTTATTACTCGACAAATACTGATGAAGGACTGTGGCCCTTGTTTTTATCAGGTTCCATTTGTTGTAAGTTAATTGTAGGTTGGATAAAATTTTATTGGTAATAAAGTTTAAGCTTAACCCTAACCCAAACCCTATCAGAAAAATAGGAAATGGAGAGTTTTAAGTGATATAGCTAAAGCAATAAGTACTCAACCACTTTATGCATGCTCATAGAATTTCTGTTGCACCAATTCCATACAAAATGCAAATGCAAACGCGTGATTATTATGGCGTGCCTTTGGTCTTGATGATTCAATCAGCTGTCGTGATACATATTGCAAAACTCGTCGAATTAACATATCCTACTGGATAAAAACTGCCAGGTATGTTCACGATTAAAAGTGAAGTGAACTTTCAACACATCTTATCATGTGTGTGCCATTGAGACTCGAGTGATGTGAAATCTATGTCATGCAAAATGCTACGTAGATTCATAAACAATATTAAAAAGTCAGATACTGTTGAGCCAGTTTCATCTGTATTCGGTATCTAGGCAGCGGGAGACATGTGTGTTATAGTTCAATTTCGAAAGGAAAAATTTAAATCATCTTTAAAAAGGAATGCACTCTAGTCATTTACCAGGAAAAAATGCAGCAGCAGATTCATGTTGTTGCGTGTTTCACGCCCTCTGTTATCTCCTGTCGGGTGGGAAGCGGGGGGTTCCTGTTGTTGCGTGTTTCACGCCCTCTGTTATCTCCTGTCGGGGGAGATATGATAATGGTTTCTGTCAGTCCGTGTGTCCGTCATACATTCTTGTCCGGGCTATTTCTCTCGGGCACCACTGATATGAATTCAATGAAACTTCATAGACTGCTTCACTGCGCAGATTGTTCAATGATTTTCCACATATACATACTTATTACTCAGCAACCACAGGCTGGAAGCGGTTCAATAGTTTTTCATTGAATTAAGTCTTGTATATGGCCCCATTCACACAAACCTTGCCTCGGCGATGTCAACATTAATTTTTGAAATTATTATAAATTATATCCTCAAAGTACCAGATACTTTTGGCAGAATTAGCAGACATTTAATATTGTGTTATCCGTGTACTCGATCTGTATGAAAAAAAAAGATAAATGTTGTTTAATATCACAAGCCCTGGTTTGCATAACATAAACCTGGACAATAGCCAGTAATTGGCATTTTGGTCCTGAACAAAAATAGATACTACGGAGCACAAGGGTGGGTATTCAAATAGGGGCAAAAAAAAGTATTTTTTTATAATATTAGATATTAAATATTGTGTTGTATTATGCAACAAGAATTTGTTTACCCTATCTCATAAAAATATGCCTCGATAGACTAGTGGATAGAGCCAGGGTCCGTAATATACGGACCCTGATAGGGTGCCGCTTCGTGTGCGGGAGGTCATGGGTTCGATCCCTGGCCGTGTCATACCAAAGACGTAAAAAAATGGTACTAACAGTTTCCTTGCTTGGCGCTCAATATTGAAAAGGAAGATAAAGAGAAGCTTCCTGCTTCTCGAAAAAGGTAAGTACTTCTTACTGAATACCGTTTGCCGTAGCTTTGCAGCTAATGTTGTCTGTTAATTAAGGCTTCTTTATCTGAAAACATTGGCGAAAGTTAGTCTCACAACTGTGAACAGATCTGTCTTTTATCAAGGAGTTCTTATTGGTCAGTTATATCTGCATCAACAGGCAAAAAAACGAGACAACATTCATATGGAACATTTTGTTCTCTACTTGCTAGCAATGATAAGGCTGGTCAGAAAATCGATAAACAGGTAGTAGCGGCCGGACAGTTCGCTTGCGGTCGTAAATTTTCCGAAACAGACCGGAAAACCGCTGATTGTTTCGGCAGCTCAATCAATAAAAATCGATATTTGCTTGCGTAATATTAGCCCGAGGATATTAAGATGTACTGTGTATTACGCTAAAATAGAAATCTTTAATCTAATTGCATTCATCCCAGCTATCTTTTTGTACTATTACATTGTATGTTTAAAAAGCAACTGTTGTAAAATAGAGTTTACAGAGAAATGAAGCAACACTGATCTGAATAATAGAGCTATTATAGATTTATCAGTTTGAGGGGGAAATGTTTTTTTTTTCATGAATATACCCTTGAATTTCATTAACTTTTGTTAAATCTATGCAATGCACAGAGCTATTCGTGTAATAATTGTTGACAGGATCATGCGGACAAACTACAGGAGTAATAAGCTATTAATCTTTATATTGTTGAATTAATTTTATTAAATTGAATCACATATTATATCAAAGCATCCGCATTTAATGTAATTAAGTGAAGCTTCACAACATAAATCATACACGGTTTCACCAACTTGTACCACAATGACAGTCACACTTTCACAGTTTTCTTTTTTCTTCGCACGTGCTTAAAAGCCATAAGTGGTTGTATATCTTGAAAGTAATTAGTTCTCTAAACTTAAAAGCTAACAAAAACTACCTTTAAAAAAGATGGTCCGCGCAATTTTTAGTATATGAAAGCGATTGGTAGCTTGATTCTAATATTGAATTGTGAAACAATGAAATAACGAAGTTTTCATTAGGCATATACAAAATCGATGTCATCGATTTCATTTTCTGTTAGCTGTGAAAAAAAACAAACAACACGATAGACAAAATGCATGAACGTGTGCGTCATCTTTGAAAATTTGTTATTTACATAACTTACAAATTATGTTACTATCCTTTATTTAATTACGGTACTGTTTCCCGTGTGCTTGACGCCAACGTTACACGTGCGTAAATTCTACAAGATAGAAATAAATGTGCTATAGCAGAAGCTTGAACGACACACTTAAGTGTCGGGGATTATTTTGAAATTATTCACATGAAATCATGAACGTTTCTTCGAAAAAATTATTTTAAAGTGCGAGTTATTTAAAGGTTACTTTTGTTAATAAAAGGAATAATCAGGTAAGGTCTTTATATTTCGTTGTCCCTTTCCACAGTAGTTAATTGTTCTCTAAAAGCAAACAGAAATACATTTATTAAACTAACTAAAATACATTTCATTGTTTCTGAGATGGGTGTACAATAAAAAAGATATATATAATACACACATATAGGGTAATAAATTACCACGACTAACAAAGACTTTTATTGCACCCTAATAATCCATATCCGTTCTAGTGTTTTATTGCCCCGGGGTATATTGTAAAACGCAAGTGGTAATTCTTATGACAGATTTTAAGTTTCTTTAAAATATGTAAGTTTACCGTAATAACATCTTATTTGCATTTTCTTTTTCAATTTCTGATATTTGATCAAAATACTAAAAGTACATACATTTTTTGTAATTCACAAACATTATTTTTCGACATTACATGTACCTGATTTCGATTTCTGACCGGTCTTAACTTTTTCATTTGTCAGCCACCTTTAAGTTACAAAATGGTTATAGGGGGACCAAAGTAGAAGTAAACGACTGTCAAAATACGCTCAAATAGCAAAGCAAAAAAAACAACATCACCACATTTATGACGGGTGAGATCTATCCGGACGAACGGATTCTGAAAACAAATTCTTTCATATAAAATAAGCGTCACAATTTGAAAGTGACATACGTACTTGTGTATATGTGTGTTTGTGTGACATTACAACAGTCCCGTGAAAATGTGTAAAAATTACAATGTATACACAAAATCTTTTTTTCACAGGTGTTACATTTACCTGTTTACGTTAAGTTGAAACAAGTGTGAAATTTAGTCACTTTGCTACAATACACATATAACTTTAACCGAATGAAGTCCTTTTAATTTACTCATTTAATTTACACATGAATAAAGCATACCGAGACTCGTTCAAAGATTGGTACAATCATTATTCATTTTTTTCCTTTTCATATAAGTTATGCCATCCTTACGTTTTAAAGCAACAATACAATACAAAATCATCACAATTTTAATACGATAGTAATCGACAACTTTCGTGAAAATTACGGACGCGCCCGATCTGTATTACGACTACATTTTTAACTGACTGTACTTATAAAAAATATTAAAAAGGTAAGCGAAATCCTTCAAATATTTTATTTATTTTTACACCAATTTATAGTTGATATAATTCCCTTGCCGATATCACTGAAGCAAAAACAATCTTATAATTGATGTTCTATGTATGGGTCAAAGTATTGAGACAAATGACCCAAAAAGCTGACTAAAAGTCTTGCAATCCTTAACATTTCATATGGAAAACGCGGTGGTACTTTTTTAATTAAAAAAGGTAAGTGAAATACCAAATTAATCTTTTTGAAATTTACATCATTATAAAGAGGAAAAATAATATTAATTCGTCTGACCGAAGCAAAAACGATTAATTACACGGTTTTTTATTTAATTGGATTAAACCGAAATCTCCCTTCTTTGTTTAATGTGTAAAAGCCGCGTCTAATCGATTATCGGGAAAACATGAAAGTTCCATATGCACATAACAAAAGAAGATGAATTGAAATTTTCTTTACTTGAAAGTGTAAAAAAAGTAAAACAAATGCCTAAAAAGTGGGGTTACCCTGGAAATACCAACGCCATGATTAAACTGTCCCTGCAATCTGAAGAAACTTAAAATGGTATAGTTAACAACTCTGGTATAATTAATTATACGAAAAATATTGCACTTAGAAATGGCTGTGTCACTGGAACGGGTCCTCCTGCAATAAAATTTCATTTTTACTGCATTGTTCGGCAGGGGAAAAAATCTCATTTAAAAAAAGAAGAAGACTGCAATGTATGTCTGTAAAATGTACATTCGTGTGATACGCGCTTCAGACAAACGGATATACGTACATGTACGTGTCAGTATTACACTGATTGCCTTACTGACCAAATAAACTGTCCACAGCGGTCAACAGCATGGTCTGATGCATATACATTACCGGTAAACGTGATAATGGTCTGTCGTCCGTGGATCACACACGTGTGTACACACAGTGGTGAAAGCATGCTTTCCGTGATAACCATGAATGAAAGTTTAATAAATATACGCGGGGTTTCAGTGAATATACAATTTTGAACGCAATTTTAAAACGTGCTTTCAATTAAAATGAAGCAGTGCGCTGCTAATTGGTAGAATGTTTGTTTCATTTTGCAGTCTATTGTTTGTAATCGTGCTTAATAGGTCCACCATCCTCTAAAGAGGCTATAATCGGTACGACCCGTTTTGCAGTCTATTTAATTCGTCATGCACTCATGTACATTGGCCCAGTTGGTGAACACTCGTAACAAAAGCTTTTTCATTGGCTTGTTATAAATATGTGCGCTTTGATTGGTTACCTGAACTGAACTTGACCTAGCTTATGGTGATCACGTTTCTCTCAACTACACCTGACCTTGCATTTGAAAGTAGATATTAGAGCAAACGGCATTAATAGAGGAGACTGTGGAAAAAGATTCTTGATACTGGTAGGGTCTGTGCAAGGATTTAATTATTATTTCGATTCATTGTGAATTATTAAAGGTAAGTTGTTTATTTATAATATTTGATAAACAGTGTGACAGGATTTTTTTCCGTAAATTGATATGACAGGTATACACAACGACGAGTTACAGTAATTTCTAATAATACTAAGAATACTGCCCCTAGTAGGCCCTACTAGGTACGTGTATCTGGGAATACCTTCGTTGAATGAAGAGCCACATACACTAGATCTAGTAGGGCGTACTAGATGTTCTTGGCATGGGAAGGGCCAAAAGTTCACATAGTGCATGAGGGTCGGATATGTTTCCATACAGTATCCATACAGTATACTGTATTATTTATCAGGCTAGTAACATTTCCCGATGGGCTTAGAAGTCCAATCAAGCTTTTATTGCCCTACTGGGCTTAGATTTATCAATCGAAATTATCATTTTTGTAAATATGTTGAAAAATATTTTAAAGATAATTTGATATGTTACTTGCAACATAGCCCAACAAATTGTGCGCCAGGGCTTTTTGATATTTACGACGGCCGTCCGTAAAGACAGACATCTGTGTAATATCAGTTTGTAAAATCGGTCGGTCTTGCAGTCGAAATATTGAAGCTACTTGCAACATAACATTATGTTAGAAGTCAACATCACCCAACTATAATCAGCCACTTTCTATGCCAGAATTATAGCATTTTCACATAGTTCACATAATAGTATCAGGCCAAATATGTTTGACATATAAGGTTATAGCTTGTTAGGCCTATATTAATGGTAGTTTTTAGCTCGACTATTCGGAGAATATGGAGAGCTATTACAGTCACGTCGGCGTTGCAGCTTTGGTTAAAGTTTTGCATGCAAGGTACTATATATCTCAGTAACCACTTACGATATTGACTTGAAACTTCGTTAATGTCTTTAGGGGTGTCACACAGTCAAGTCAGATAACTCTTGTATAAATTTAGCGCAAATTATGGCCCTTGTTTGACTTTGAAAATTTGGTTAAAGTTTTGCATGCAAGGTACTATCATGCACATACTTCAGTAACCACTTATGGTAGTTATATCAAACTTAGCAATAGTGTTCAGGGGTATTTTGTATCAAACAATTAATTTACCAAAAATTAAATATATAGTGATAGATTTTGACTTTTTTTTATGATTCAACTTTTCTAGTTTATACTTAAGAGTCAGGAGAATTTTGTTTTGCTATTATACTGATAAAAGTTTTGTTTTATTAGCAAGCACCCACAATAGTCGAGCGTGCTGTCTTATGGACAGCTCTTGTTCTAATATCAGAGTGCTAGCAATTTAGCACTGTAATAACAGTACACCGATGTACTGTTCAATAATAATAAATAGTGAAAACTAGTATCAAAGTGCTAACCATTTAGCACTATAATAACAGTACTGCATTATGTACTGTTCAATAATATTTTAACTTTTATGTATTTTAGTTTTATTGTGGTACCGGATAATAAATACACATACAAATACAAAGTTTATTTATTGTCGGTATGTTACATTTAACATTATATAAACATAAGCTATGTAAAGCTTTTGGTCGACTTGATAATCCATATGTCCAAGGCCTCCAGAAGAGTTTTAGTTATTTTAGGTTTCGGGGGATAGTACAAGATACAGAACGTGTCCCGTTCCAGAGACACCCCTGGTTCTTTAACATGCCCGGTGTACAGCACCGATACATGGGACCTCAGTTTTTAGGTCTCATCCGAAAGACCATTAGTTATGTTAGTGGAGGAGCGGGGGATTGAACCTGCGATCCCTGGATTACAAGTCCAGCGCATTACCACTGGACCACTGATCCACTCCTCATTTTAACTTTGCATGTACTTTTAATGTAAAATAAATAAAGCCTCTTGAGCAAAAAAGTGTAAGTTTTATTTGGATAAAAGGTAGATGTTTGTAACAAGGAAACACCTGCTGAACAAATGTAGGGCTTTCAAAGCAATTCATTGAATATTTATTGAAATATTTGTATAATTCTTAATTTTATTTTGGAGTTGAATGCCTTCCACAGGGTTTAGCACCCCTACTGTCTGTACTTCTATCATAAAGCTAGTAAAAAGTGAGAACACAAAATTTCGGATGGTATTTTACTATTTTTGAGCTTTATGATACAAGTACCAGTGGTAACACTTGCGGTTACGTTACATCGTATGTTAACCATGTTAACAATTGTTAGTGGTGAAGACAAGTTGTTACTGCATGTATATCCTGGTTACCACTAACACATTTACCTGTATAAAGGCAACCAGTAATGTAATTTTTAAGGCATGGGCCGAAGCATTAATTTAAATATGGTCAAATTGTGCTGGGTTTCGCATAGAAAGGGGAGCTTGGCTATTAAGATACTGACTAGCATGAATTGATAGGAAATGTTTTTTTCATATTTAGATCAGAAGGCATTGAATTTACTTCTGAACTACAAAAATTAAAATAAGAAATTCATGAATGTGGGGAAAATAGGTTTGTACCCTTATGACCTGGCAGGATTTGAATATCCTAGTAATGGGCTTTCTTTTTTTGCTGGCAGTGTATGAATATGCTGGTATTGATTTTTGTATTCGCCCTTGGTTTCTTATTAAAAGGTGGTGAGGGATTATTTGTTATGCATGCAGGAAGATTAAAGTGCTTGCAGATAATTATGCAAGCAGGCAGCCATATATAACCGTTAAGTAGTAATCTGTGTTTAAATGAATTTCTTCCTTTTGAATTAAATTCATTGGTAAATTACGACATATGTTCTTGAAACTTTGTTACAATGGATTGGCAGTACATTATTCCCTTCTGTAAGTAGCCATTATCTCAGACTCAGATATATTTGTGTTTTGAAAAAAAGTGGGAATTTTTTAAACTGACTTGATAGTCTCTACTACATACATGTGCTATGCGATGTGTAAGTTTATAGATTATTATAGATTATACTTCTATTATCCAAGTGGGAAGAAATTTGTTGTTTTTTTTCAGCATGGACTGTGAACAGGTGGATGGGCTTGAGCTAGCTCAAATGCATTTGATCTAATGCTTTGTTGTGGGTTTCCAAATAACTGTTCTTAGCACAATTTTTAATGAATTTCAGAATCCAAGTGTGATGACATATCAGACCAATAGTTACTGATTCAAAATGTTATAATATATAAAAGCTGTTTATTAAATAGAATTATTGAAATATACATTGTAGCTTAGTATAAATTATACAAATGTGAAGCATTAAATCAAACAATTCATAGTTTAAAACTTCCTGTAAGTTGTGTAAGAATGTTCAGTGACAGTGACGTAGTAACATTATGTGAATCATTATTAACCAAACAATTCAGTTTAAAACTTCCTGTAAATTGTGCAAAAATGTTCAGTGACAGCTAGTAACTTAGTAATAAGTGGCTGTATATTATTCTATCTCTAAAGGTAAACAAACATGACAAATAAACTTGAATGACTTTGTCCAATGAATGATATAATTACTTGTATTACCATATTAACCAAGTTTGAATATTTCAAAGTATATTTTTGCAAGAGTTATTCACTCTCAATAAATTGCAATATTATCACAATACATTACAGTGCTGCTCAATTATCGCGATACGAAATTTCTGGTAATACCCATCCCTGATATAGGGCCAGCTTGGCCCTCTTGTTGCAAGAAAGTCTATATCTAAGCTTGCGATATGTACACCAATGGTACGTTGTATCATGCTCACATTGACTATTATTTATATTTTCAGCCACACAGATGTTAGACTTTGAGACTGTACCTCGGATGGCTCCCAAAATGCCGATGGATTTCGCATCATATCTACTATCTTCTAGTCCACCTGCTAGTAACCTTGAGCTTTTGAGCTTAGCGTTTAGCCCAGAAGCTGCGCGGGAGTGGGCTCAAGCCTCCAACGAGGAGAACAATAATTGTCAACTTAACAATGGTTGTGGTGCAAATGAGAACTTGAACAATTTCGTTAGACGCAGAAAAGCTATCAAACCAATTATAATTCGGAAAGACGAAGCTCCAAATGATGGCGATATGTCGGAAGCATCAAGTGATTCAGGACTAGTTACTCCAACAAGTCCCTGCTCGCCTAAAATCAATAAAAAAGTATCATTTGCAGATCACAGAGGACTTGCATTAGCAACAGTTCGAATAATGACAGAACCTTCTGATCATCCGCCAAGATTAAGAGAAGATGTAATGAAAAGTATCACAAAAGATGAAGAGGCTGTTGTTTCGGGGTTACCTCCCTTTAAGTTAAAATTTACACAACCTGCCTCAGACTACATGGCATTCCGTGATAAAATTGAGAAAAACTATGTTTCTCTAGAAAATGTCGTTTTACGAGACTATTCCGTGCTTGGCACTATAAAAGTGAAGAATATTTGCCATGATAAACACGTATTTGTGAGGTCCACATTTGATTCATGGAGATCTAGTCAGGACATTGAGGCAAAGTATATTCAGCCATTTGGTGGTAACTTGGTGCACAACTTTGACACTTTCTCATTTGAATTTGAAATAGATTCACAGAGTGACACAAAAACCAACAAAGTACAATTTGCCATCTGCTTTGAAGGTCCGTTTGGTCAGCATTGGGATAATAATTTTGGTGCGAACTTTGAAATTGTTCCTACAGACTTCAGTTTAGGTGATCATATCAGCGAACCGTTGCCGACAAGCACGCAGCCATCATTGAAGAAAGTTGATTCATGGTCAGAGTATAGTTGCTGGCGCCATGTTGATACATCATCACCATACTACTGACATGTTACCATGGAAACTTGCCTGCCTCTAGGCATTGATTCCCTCAGAAACACTGAAAGTGAATGGTTGCTATGCAACCAGGTATCCATGGACACCGAAGATTAATGGCTGACTGAAGCTGAAGTTGAGTTGATATTTTCACACACACCATCTTGTCGTCATATCCGTCACATCCAAGATGGAAGTACTGATGCCATGAAAATCTACAGTGCTATGTTCATCTGTAGTTCTAGTAGCATGCATTTCATTCACATAGTGAAAGGACAATATATTGTGTCATGATGCTTTAAAACACAACATGTATATTATCCTAAATACATGTACATTATATGTTATTGAAGACCAGAGTATCAAATCAATTTTAGTTGAACAAAGGTGACTTCAGGCTATGGCCTGGAGTGAAGAATGATGAATCCCATAAATTATTGGGAGTGAAAATATGATAATAACTAAAATCAGACAAACAAAGATTCAGAAGATGTATGGAGATGAAATAAGACATCATTGTGCCATACTGGTATTTCAGAATTAGAGAAGCAGTTTTGTGAGTTTATATGATCAAGAATGATCAAAATTCAAATCCTAATAGAAGACACATTATGCCAAATGATTATATTTGGTACATTTGCTATGCCCTTACATGTGATTACCTGACTGGCTCTCCACAGAAACTGAATATGCCAAGCATATAAATTGAGTTATTACTGACTACAGGTTGCAACAAAATATTTCGCTTCAAATATACATGTACCTGTACATATTCTCGAGGACTGAAATGGGAATTTAATAAACCTTCATAGCTGTAAATGTGATAATGCTAGCTTTAAAAACATTTTTCTACTTGCTTGTATTAAGACTTTTATTGCAATCATCTTGTTAAAATGTTGTCTCCATCTTACGTCACTTTTTTCACCTTGTTTCTGTTAGGTGTTGCTGTTTTTCCATTTTTTTTCAAACCCAGATTTGTATTTTGTTGTTGAAAATTCATTGATTAATTAAGGCATTATTCTGGACTACTTAATCTAATACAAAATAATGCGTAATGATTCATCACAAGTTAAGTTTGTTTATAAAAATGAAGTATACGTGACTAAATGAAATTGTTTGTCAAATTAAACGGGTTTTTATCATGAAAATAGTCCAGTGGCAATTTGACTGCATAGTTACAGTAACTAGTAACCGAACATTTAATTGAATATACATGTATGTATATCGCTGATGGCAAGAAATTCTGCCTAAGGGACCAGTGTAGATCATGATCAGTTGACACAATCATACAGTTTGATTATGGTCTACACTGTAAGTTATTGAGCCAGAAAATTTTCAGCAAGCACTACTTTGTACAATAAATGGAACTGTCCAAATAGAAAAAAGAGTCCATGTTAGAATTTAGGGGGATGCAGGTTTAGATTAAGTCAAAATGAGAATGTTTTCAGCTTTGAAAATTGTTAGACTGTAACTGATGTTCAAGTCATTTATGTAAATTATATATATATTATAATGAGACAGGTTGTCATGGTGAACTACATGTTAAATTAATATCTTGTATACCTTCACACTTAAAATGTGACATCTATCTGTGCATATCATATGTATTATGCAACATTTTAAGAAATTATGAGATAGAATTAGAAGTGGATTCTCTTAAAAATTAGTTTTTCTGTAAATCAGGCCTTCTCAAAGGTTAATGAAAATTTCATTTTCCTCTCGGATATGAAATGAAAGTAACCCATAAGAGACACACACAGGGAGTTTACAGTTTTACATTATAAGATGAAATTTAATAAACTGTACATTTTCATGCATGTAAAAATAAGATAATCAGTATTTTTGATGGTTTGAGGAGCAGAAACATATGCACATTTTTTCAATTATGGAAATTGCTTTTCAAGAGCTTGAAAGTATAGTAATAGTATAATGCATAGTGAGATCATATTGCTGTGTATTGAATCTGATTGTAGTTAAATGAGGCATTTGATTTAATCAAGAAAGCGCTAGACGTGAAGATGATTGTGAAGACAGTGGCCTGTCAACAGTCGTTCACATTTTGACACAAGTTTTTGCTTAATTAACTACGCTTTTATGCTTCAGGGGTTAGTGTGAATTGAATTGCTTGGTTGTCAAAAATCAAATATTTTTAGATATGTTTTGAATGGAAGGTACAGTTGTATAGATAAACATGTGTACTTATACCAAGGTCATAGTGACAGGTTATTGTCCTGACAGTCCAATGTTTTTAAACTGCTGTCCATTAAAGTAAGTAGATAAGCACAGTGTTGAAAATAATGCTTCACGTTTTGTCCCCAAAGTGCAAAAAGGTTATTACTAAATCAAGAATTACAGTCTTTTTACATCAAGGACAAATTTTACAAGTATTTAAACGTCTGTTTTATCAAATTTGAACAAAACAGACAATAAAACCGTAAGTAATTTGAATAAATGATTATTAATGAGGTAACTTTCAAACATTTCAGCTAGACTTAGGAAAAACCATTTTGAATTTTGAACAAAACACATGAATTAAGTGTTGCAATGTTTTGAGGAATAGAAGACCCAAAAAAGAAACAGGCTGTTGCAATTTGTGTACTTATTGATCAGGATGTCTCATCTCCTAACAGCTGATGATATTTCTCCGAGAGAGAAAAAAATTGGAATGCGTCATCTCCGATCCTGATCGATAAACCAGCTGACTGTACATGGCTGTCATTAGCAAGCCACTATAGAATCACCCGGCGACATGTAATCTACGGAAATCTTGAAAATCGATAAAGGGGAAATAAAGACAATGATTTGTTAATGCTAAATAAGTATATAGAAGTCGTTTAAAAGTGTTTGACTTGATGCGGAGGGGACGACCCAACAATAAATTCATCAGCAGACATTCTTTTTTTGGAACAGCTGATCAAAAATAACCTGTTGTAGAAAGGGGTGGGGGCAGAGAAATGACAGTTTCAATGTACCAAACTATATAGAAAAGTTACTTGTCACTATATTTTCACATGTAGATAATATTTTGCTGAAGAGATAAACAACTTGTTCAAGATCCCAAATGTTCACGTTATTAAAACAAAGAGTTTTCTACAGTGGAGAAATAACCATAATATCTTCACAGAT
>JAFMSR010000014.1:2046355-2077091 GCA_022818135.1 Saxidomus purpurata
GTTTCAGGTAGATTTGCAGGTGCTACAGTTGATTTGGGTTAACCTACATGTGCTTCTGTGTAACCTTACGCCAGAGAGCCTGTAGCCACGCCCACCGAATATCAGGGGGAACAACTCTCGCGAAGTCCGTCAAACAAAGAAAACAATGGCGGACACTGAAATTTCTTTGTCGGAATTACCAGACGATATCGGTGTTAGCTACCTTAATGCTCATGTATCTTTACGAAGAAAGCAAAAGGCTCAGGCTTTTGTTAATGGCTGTTATGTTGAGAGAGTTAGATTCTTCATTTAGGTTAGCATACATGTGCTACACTTGATTCAGGTTTGCCTGCAAGTGCTACACTTTATTCATATTAGCCTGCAAGTGCTACACTTGAATCAAGTTAGTCTACATGTGTTACACTTGATTCAATTTAGTCTGCAGGTTCTACACTTGATTAAGGTTAGCCTGCAGGTTTTACACTTAATTCATATTAGCCTGCAAGTACTACACTTGATTCAGGTTAGCATGTGGGTACTACACTTTATTCATATTAGCCTGCAAAAGTGTTACATTTGCTTCACATTACCTTGCAGGTAAGATATTAATTCACTTTAACATAAACAATTTATAAGCAGCTTTTTAACTTTTTCAAACCATGCTATAACAATCTTTATACATCAATGCAATCTTTATACATGTACATGTAACCAGTTTCTATATAAATCTGTACTGGCTTCAAAACAACACAAACATAAAAATCTACTATAACAACAAAATGTGTGAATCTGAAATTTAAGCATAATATTTTGAAAATAAATATGTGAAAGACTCTCGAATAAATAATACTTAAGAACACACGCAGGAACTAGGTAAAGAAAGGCGCTTCCCTGAGGAAGGTTATCACAACAGTTTTACTGTAACTAGCTATTAATGCCATGGTTTATTATGTTTAGACTTTCTCTATTTCTAAAAGAAGAATGGAAAATTCAACAAAAACATTATCACAACAACATTTTTATATCTGGTTTTTTTTCTCTCACTGTTTTAACCCTGGAAGTCATAATGTAAACCTCACACTGCTAAGTTTCTAACTTTCAACATAGGTGTTATAACTGTTTACACAGGTCTCCTTGGAAATCTACTGACTGAGCTGCAATATGGAAGCAGATCATGACTTGCACTGCATGGTCATTGAGGCAAAATTACTGGATGTCACAAGTAAAGAAAACAATCAAAGTTTTATATCCTCTATAAACTTTATAAGAACCAAATATTTATATTTTTTTGATCTGGTAATAATTTATATATAAAACATTTGCAATAAGAAAGTGATCATGTGGGCTGTTTTACATTGCACAGCAGTAATTTACAGAAGGTTAATTTGACATCTTAAAGGTGCTGTCCCTCAAATATTGCTGAAAACAGATTCTTCGGTCTAAAATTAACATATTTTAGAATGAACTGTCAAATAAAAAGTTATCAAATAAAAAGGATCCAGTATGAATTCCTGTAAAGTATTTCTATATTTTTGAAATTACATACTAACAAATAATAAAGCGTCTCAATGTTTTGAAATCCCAGTATGTCCATTATAGTGCAGCTACATTGTATATCAGTATGGAAAATTTTCACCAGCAAAAGTGGCAATCAATTTTGTATTGTAAGTCTTTAAAAAGTTAGTCTTCCGAGTTAGATTTTTTAAATGTGTTATGAAGTTGGAAAGTTTCTGTATTGAGAACACCATTCAAACCAGAAAAAGGTGACTTATAAATGAATCGGTCTTATTAACGAGACCTTTATACTACAAAATTGTGCATTTGGTTATGAAATGTCTGACTTTATTTGATATGATTTGATTTAATTTGATTTGGGCTGTCTTAATATCGGGTGGTCTTAATAGCTGAACTTTACTGTCACTTTTTTGTCCTCACTAAAAATGAGAACTGTACCAAAGAAGTGACAAATGCCCCAGAAGTGGTGTTTCGCAGTTTGTGACCTTAACCTTCTAAGAATAGATCAGATACTTGTACAAGATACTTTTGCTCCATGTGCTGAACATCTGTGCCATGTTATTTTAACATCCTCCCATACATGACAGAGTTACCAAACAAACAGGTGTATACTGGAATCCATGACCATAAAACTCCAAGCGTGACATTGACTTCTAAGGTAGGGTTGTGTGTCTTCCATGTGACACATCATCTTAATATGCTGAACATTTGTGCCTGGTGATTGTAAAATCCAGCAATATCATATCCATGATTCCATTACATTTAAATGCTGTGTGACCTTGTCCTTTAAGGTAGGGATGTTGGTCAAGCACACAACTCATCTTCTTAGTATGCTGAACATTTGTGCCATAGGATCTGAAAATCACTTCATGCGCCGAGACTCTAATGTGTGAATATATACAAGATTTCGTTCATTTAAACTCTTAGTGTGATCATGACATTTGAGACGGGTCATACTGATGATAGCCTCTTTAGAGGATGGTAGACCTAATTAGCACAACTAGAACTGTCACAAGAGTGACGAATTATACCCCCACAATACAGCTTTGTCACAGAAGTATGGCAACCATAAGAAAGGAATGGCCACAAGGACATGAATGAGTTATTATACAATAACTTGTGTAAATGTATTGTTTTAATAGCATACAAAATGTGTAAGGTTAGAAATTATCAATTATAGTTCAATTTCATAGGTTTATTATCATCCGGAAACTATTTAACATTACAGTTCAGAGTCACTGTGACCTTGACCTTTGACCTACTGACCCCAAAGTCGAACTTGACCTGTATTTGATGATGTTACAGCTGTGTACCGAAAATTATTTAAATCGATCAAGCCTTTCATGAGTTATCATCCGGAAACTGTTTTACAGTTCAGTCACTGTGACCTTGACCTTTGACCTACTGACCCCAAAGTCGAACTTGAACTGTATTTCATAAAGTTGCACGTGTGTACCAAAAATTATTTAAATTGGTCAAGCCTTTCATGAGTTATCATCCGGAAACTGTTTTACAGTTCAGAGTCACTGTGACCTTGACCTTTGACCAACTGACCCCAAAGTTGAACTTGACCTGTATTTCATGAAGTTGCACGTGTGTACCAAAAATTATTCAAAAGGGTAAAGTTGTTCATAAGTTATCATCCGGAAACCATCAAAACCAACAGACCGACCGACCGACAAGCTCACTCCTATATACCCCCCCCCCAACTTCGTTTTGTGGGGGTATAATGAAACTGCATTCCATAGGGGTGAGGACGGATGGGATCCAATACACAAGATTCGTCCCATCTATGATAGCGTATCATCACGTTTTCGAAATGTTTATACTCCAGAAGGAAGTATATGCATTGATGAAACCATGGCTCCTTGGAAAGACAGGCTTTCCTTTAAACAATATATTCCAAACAAACCAGACAGATTTGGAGTAAAACTTTATACAATGTGTGAAAGCAAAAGCTTGTATGTTTGTGATTTTGAAATTTATTCAGGAGCAGACTTTGACCCAAATCCAAATGCGGAAGCTTATGAAACAAGCTTTTTGAAGTCAAGGCCCCTGTGACCTTGACCTTTGACCCGGTGACCTCAAAATCAATAGGGGTCATCTACTAGTCATGACTAACCTCCATGCCAAATATGAAGACTGTGGGTCAAAGGAATCTTAAGTTATTGGGCGGACAAGCTTTTTGAAGTCAAGGCCCCTGTGACCTTGACCTTTGACCCGGTGACCTCAAAATCAATAGGGGTCATCTACTAGTCATGACTAACCTCCATGCCAAATATGAAGACTGTGGGTCAAAGGAATCTTAAGTTATTGGGCGGACAAGCTTTTTGAAGTCAAGGCCCCTGTGACCTTGACCTTTGACCCGGTGACCTCAAAATCAATAGGGGTCATCTACTAGTCATGACTAACCTCCATGCCAAATATGAAGACTGTGGGTCAAAGGAATCTTAAGATATTGGGCGGACAAGGAAAAACCGCCGGACGGCCGGACGGGGAGACGTCTGGACGGACAAGCTGATTCCAGTATACCCCCCTTGCAACTTCGTTGTGCGGGGGTATAATTACAAACCAACATGACATTTGTGGTAGGGATGTGGTCTTGAAAGCGACATGTTAGTGACATGTCATCTTCATGTGCTGAATATTTTTACCATGCTATATGAAAATTCCTTCATGTATGACAAAAACACAGCGCACACATAAAAAAATTGGAAGGAAGGACACAAGGACGGATGGGCAGGGCGGTTTTAATATGCCCAGTTTCAGGGGCATAAAATAAATTGCACATAACTATGTTAATTTACACTTTTTCATGTACAGGAAACATAAAGTCAAAGACTAGCATGTAATAAATAAACACATAAAAGCATTAGTATACGTAGGCACACCTTAGTTTGTAACATCACAGAATTAAGGTATTGGGGGGTGTAATGTGTACTTTCTGTTTAATGGTCATTTGGAAAATTATGGATTTTATAGTCATACCTATTTTGTACTGTGGTGCAGTGGTAGCACGTCCACTTTGAGATCAAGAGGTCCTTGGTTCAATCCCCATAGGAGCCCAATTTTTTTCCGTTCTAGAATTACATGAAAATTTATGGCTTTTTGCAAGACATGATTAATCAAACATTGACATGTCAAATTTTGCACACTTGTCAATTAAAAGATGTAGATTATATAAATAGTAAGTTTAATATATTTTGGAATAGTGTCTGTTAGACCCCAAATACCTTGGATAATACCACCACCTTTATCACAAATTGTACCTTCAGTGCAGCATAGCTGTAATGTTTAATGATTTAAATCTACATGTACATAGACATGTACATTGTAGAACATAATACATGTAGTTGCTACAGTTTTTCATCTAAAGAATGATCATTACAGAAGACTGGGGAATACTCACAATTACTCTTACAATTTTGCTCATTGGCTATAAAAATAAAATCTAGCCATCACAGTTATTGAAACTCTCTTGAAAGAAGACAGATTTTGTGAGGAGTGAGTTGATATTTTAACCTATATAGTTATAGAGTATAATCATTGTACATGTATTCGGTTGAAGTTTTCCATTTTCTACATGTCCGCTCTTCTCCTTTCAACAACTTCTCTAAGATCATCTAGAGTGAACGGTTGTACCACAAAATTAGCTTTCTTCCATTTCTTGAAGGTATTTCCTTTACCATTTTTATCAACAACACGGAAATGTTTAATCTTTAGCAATGGGAATTCAGCATGTTTATATTCACACACGCCACCAAGTTCCCGCTGGCAGTCCTGATTCCCACAGTATATGGCACCATCAAATTTAAGTTCATCAAACTTAAATCTAGGATGCGGGCTCCGCACAGACTTAAGTCGCTTTCGAACTTCTTCATCTATGGCTACGTGATGCGAGTCTTTGATTTTACGTATATCTGACAGTAAGCAAACAAAATGGCTACAATTTAGGCACCTAAATTCTTGATCATCAGTGCTCATGTTTGCCAAATGCTGTTCTTCTTTAAGCTCTTCTAATTGTTTTTGTACCTCTTGTATTTGCCTTAACTCCTGTTCCCATAGGTTTGGGCCATCTTCAATGTAAGCTTGCAGTTTTGGAACTATTATATTCATAACTTTTTCAAGTAGTGCATTCTTTTCTTCTTTTGAAACAATCCAGGAACCTTCTTCAGTTAATACATAGTATCTACTGTTTTGCTGTCTGGCTCGACCTGTAAAACACCAATACCGGTACCATAAATAGAGTTCTTTTTATTTTATGTTTGGTGGTTTATCTAAATATAATGGTGAGTTATATCCTGATAAACTCACTGGCCACGCAGTGAAAATTATCAAAATCTGTTACCCAGATTAACGTCAAAAAGTGTAACGAGCGTACTGAATGTCGAAAACTATATGACGATGACATCGTTCAATGCTTTTCTGACGACGTTTCCCGCAATTTTCGACATTTTATTGGAAGCCTATAAAATCAAAACAGATTCTAAACTTTTTCAAGGTAATTTTTTTGTTTAATTATTGGCATTTATTTGTTCATTGTTGAAGTTGTCCCTTCGCCAAATTACATTCTTTGAATCTATTCTTAAGGCCCAGAGTTAGGCCCACACAGCTTCTTAGAATAAACTTGTCCCTATCTAACTACCAAGCTACCTAATTGTTCAATAACTTCCACTATGCCTTGCAAATTTAAGAAAGCTTAATTTCATCTTTATCTGAAGTCTTCTATTAAGTATTAATGGGTAACCACAATTAAGTAAAAGTGTTTACCTCTTGACTGCAGTCGTACAATTTCATTGGTCACATGTTCATATCGAATCACTAGATTACATTTTGTGATATCTAACCCTTCCTCTGCCACAGATGTTGCAATGATAATTTTGTGACGACCACCTTTGAAATACTCCAAAACATCTTTTTGTCCACTCTTTGTCATGCCTATATGTGGTTTTACAAAAAAGTCCCATTAAATCTTATAAACAGGAGCTGTCAGATGACAACATGCTTGACTTCTAGTATTCCAAACACTTTGATAGTACATTTCAAAACATCAAAATTGTTTAAATTACCAGTAAATTCATACAACCTTTTGGTCATTTTTCATAATCAAGTGTGATACTAACCAACACTTTCATGTAGCTTCAAACAAATTCAATAGATGATTACTGAGATATGACCTTAACATAAGCCTGCATGGAAAACAAAATTGTTTAGGTTAAAAATTTCATAATTTGCATTATCTTCAATCAAGAGCTTTGTAACTTGAATGTTTTATAGCCCAAAAGGCTTCAATGATGGATTTTCAAATCAATCCAATCAAAATTACTGATATATGAGGCTGATAGTAGTCTTTTTTTAGTAGATTGCATGTAAAACTTCAATTTTGAACAAAAGCCATAATTTGAATAAAATTTGGTCAATAATTATTTCACTTGACCGTCTGGTACTCCTGACATTCTTTATAAAGTTTCAAATCAATCCAATAATTGGTTAATGAGATATGTGCATGATAGTTGCTTGCATCACTTTAACCAAAATGTCTACGTCCAATAAGGGCCATAATTTGAATTAAATTCAGTCAAGAGTATTCTTACTTGCTTGTTTGATACCCTAGAATACTTTGTTTAAGATTCCAATCAATCATATGGGTAGTTATCGAAATCTGCGCATGATAGTAACTTTCACACAAACTTTAACTAAATTTTAGCCTGCATGCAAACTTTTACCAGAATGTTTAAATCAAACAAGGGCCATAACTTGAAATAAATTCAGCTAAGAGTTATCTAACTTAATTGTATATACCCCTAAACACTTTAGTGAAGTTTCAAATTAATCCCATTGTGGTTACTGAGATATGTCCATAATAGCAGCTTGCATGCAAAACTTTTACCAAATGTGCAATGCTGATGCAAGTGACTGCAATAATGTTACTTATTCTCAAAAAAGTTGAGATGAAAAATATATTCTAGCTTACACACAAATTTTTAACCAAATTCCAGCCTGCATGCAAGATGATGCTGATGATAGGGTGACTGCAATAGCTCTCATTCTTCAAGCTAAAATGGCTGATTTCAATGTTTCTGTCGTGGCTGCCTTAGACAAATGGCTGCTTAATGCCAACGACAGTTTTTACAGGTTCAACTGTATTTAGGAATGTACGCTAAAAATAATTTTATCCAGCCCATTTAAGTTCTGTTCATTACCTAAATAGTGCATGCTGGTACATGTTTACCTTTACGCTGATGTTCAGAGCAAACAATTTTGCTTTTCTGACCAGGTCAACTAATGTGATCTGCAGTGTTTGCTATTCCACCAGTAAATTTTCCATGAGCACCCCGTTGATCAATTAATGGTACTGTCAAAAGTAAAACATGGACAATTCTACTTCAGAAATTAAGCTTGATCAGGGTTAATCATTTTAAACAAAGGTGTAAAACTTACCACCATCTGCTTTCGAGGCAACCTGTCCAACAAAGTCTGTAGCATGAAGTGAATCAAGTGGCTCTGTTTCATTCATCCAATTAACAAGTGCTTGTGCCAGTTCCCGAGTCTTCACAAAGATAATACCACGAGCATCTTCATTATTGTTAAAGATATCCATTATAATCCTTTCCATCTCCATCAATTTGGGATTTTCTGGCTGACAGTTAAAATTCCTCATCTTCATATCTAAACACAAAAGTAAAATCCTTCAGCAGTTAAGTTTAAACTTATTCATTTGCACCTTACATATGCATTTTGTATATATTAACTACTTGCAACAACTGTTTTCCAAAGTTCTAAACTGTTCTCACAACAAAGAAGGAATTGTGTTGCAGGTGCCCAGATAAATAAATGTCCAGTTAATACTAAAATTATTACTGAATGTGATTAAAATACACCAACAAACATGCATTGTCAGAAGAATTACCTTCTCCCATTATGCTGACCTCTATGATTACTAATATATGATTAACATTTGTGACATGCTTATTTGAAATTAAGTATGTGTTTCAGAAGTTACAAAGCGAACACAAAATTAAGTCACATAACCTTGATGCCCAAGTGTGAACTTGACTCTTAGCCATCAGGGTTTGAACATGGGTTTTAAGACTGTCATATAAATATCAATCTATTAAGCAGAAACTATTTTCAGTTTGGATCAATGTGACCATGACCTACAAAGCAACAGGGATCATACTCAATAAGACCAATCATCCTATGAAGTTTTAATCCTAAGGGTCATATGGAGCAGAACTAAACTGCAATAGATGGACAGACACTAAAAAACTAAAACAGGGTTAAAGACAATAGAGTGGACAAAAACCAATAATCACTTAGTATGACCTTCGGCTGGTAAGGTTGGAATATAGGCTTTGTATGTCATCTTGACTAAGATGAACATTTGACCCAGGTTTAATGAAAATCCTTCAAGGGGTTTAGTAGAAATAGTGTGGAAGCAAAAACTTACACTGACTGACCAGTCAACAATTGGCAAGCTACTCCTATATACCACCCACCTTTGTTTGCTGGGGTATCATGAAAGAAACTAGTATAAAGCTAGATCAAACATCACTTTTAAACAACTAAGTTACATACTATCATATAGTTCCAGAAGCATAACATCAGTCTCATTTTTAGGTGTGATTTGTCTCTCTATTTCCATGAACTCATTAAGGATTATGGCAGCATCTTTTATACGAGCATCAGCATGGATCATCAAAGCTTTATTGTAAATCTAAGAATAAAACCAGAGTGTTCAAAGTAGTAAACCTAAGAGTAAATCTAGACCTATCACTAAATGTGATTAATACCCCCGAAAGACTGCTTTATAAACTGAGGAAGTTTGTAGTAACAGAATACCTTGCAGAAAAATCTAAAATAGAGAAATTGTCCGTGGCAATAACTCTGTAATAACTCAAGATAGAGTTATGGTTCTTGTACACAGCACTTCCTCTCATTGTACTTGACCATTGTATGAATTTGAATTGAATTCCAACCAGTTGTTTTCAAGTTATGCTCAGGACAAGGAAAAGTAACAAGGGGCAATAACTCTGTAACTAGTCAAGATAGAGTTATGGTTCTTGTGCACTGCAATTCCTCTCATTGTGCTAGACCATTGTAAGAAGTTGTTCTAATATACAACCAGTCGTTTTCAAGTTATGCTCCAAACAAGGAAATGTAACAAAGGGCAATAACTCTGTAATTAGTCAAGAAAGAGTTATGGTTCTTGTGCAATGCACTTCCTCCCATTGTGCTTGACCATTGTATGAATTTGTATTGAATTCCAACCAGTAGTTTTCAAGTTATGCTCCAGACAAGGAAAAGTAACAAAGGGCAATAACTCAGTAATTAGTCAAGATGGAATTATGGTTCTTGTGCACTGCACTTCCTCTCATTGTGCTAGACAATTGTTAGAGGTTGTTCTGAAGTACAATCAGTAGTTTTCAAGTTATGGTCCAGACAAGGAAAAGTAACAAAGGGCAATAACTCTGTAATAAGTCAAGATGGAGTTATGGTTCTTGTGCACTGCACTTCCTCTCAATGTGCTAGACCATTGTAAGAAGTTGTTCTGAATTACAACCAGTAGTTTTAAAGTTATTTCCAGACAAGGAAAAGTAACAAGGGGCAATTACTCTGTAATTAGTCAAGACAGAGTTCTGGTTTTTGTGCACTGCACTTCCTCTCATTGTGCTTGACCATTGTATGAATTTGTATTGAATTCCAACCAATAGTTTTCAAGTTATGCTCCGGACAAGGAAAAGTAATAAAGGACAATAACTCTGTAATGAGTCAAGATGGAGTTATGGTTCTTGTGTACTGCACTTCCTCTCAATGTGCTTGACCATTGTATGAAGTTGTATTGAATTCCAACCAGCAGTTTTCAACTTATGCTCCGGACAAGGAAAATGCAACGGATCGACTGACCGACCGTCAACCCGACCAACAAACCACCGGGTGACTCCTACATACCCCCTAAACTTCTTTTCGAGGGTATAACAAGAGTGATCAAAGTTGTAAACTTAAAGAGTACCGCAAGAGTGTTCAAAGTTGTAAACCTAAGAGTAAAACTTGTAAGCCTAAGAGTAAAACAGGAATGATCACATTTATAAGCCTAAGAGTAAAACAAGAGTAATCAATATAGGTAAGCCTAAAAGTAAAACAAGAGTGATCAAATTTGTAAGCCTAACAGTAAAACAAGAGCGATCACATTTTGCAAGCCCAAGAGTAAAACAAGAGTGATCACATTTGCAAGCTTAAGAGTAAAACAAGGGTGATTACATTTGCAAGCCTATGAGTAAAACAAGAGTGATCACATTTGCAAGCCTAAAAGTAAAACAAGAGTGATCAAATTTGTAAGCCTACAGTAAAACAAGAGTGATCACATTTGCAAGCCTAAGAGTAAAACAAGAGTTGATCACATTTGCAAGCATATGAGTAAAACAAGAGCGATCACATTTTGCAAGCCTAAGAATAAAACAAGAGTGATCACATTTGCAAGCCTAAGAATAAAACAAGAATGATCACATTTGCAAGCCTAAGAGTAAAACAAGAATGATCACATTTGCAAGCTTAAGAGTAAAACAAGAATGATCACATTTGCAAGCCTAAGATTAAAACAAGAGCTGTCCATAAGACAGCACGCTCGACTATTGTGGGTGTTTGCTAATAAAACAAAACTTTTATCAGTGTAATAGCAAAACAAAATTCTGCTAACTATTAAGTATAAACTAGGAAAGTTGAATCATAAAAAAAGTCAAAATCTATAACTATAGATTTAATTTTTGGTAAATTAATTGTTTGATACAAAATTTACCCTGAACACTATTGCAAGGTTTGATATAACTACCATAAGTGGTTACTGTGATATGTGCATGATAGTACCTTGCATGCAAAACTTTACCAAATTTTCAAAGTCAAACAAGGGCCATAATTTGCACTAAATTTATACAAGAGTTATCTGTCTTGACTGTGTGACACCTCTTAAGACATTAAAAAAGTTTCAAGTCAATATCATAAGTGGTTACTGAGATATGTGCATGATAGTACCTAGCAGGCAAAACTTTAACCAAATTTTCAAAGTCAAACAAGGGCCATAATTAGTACTAAATTTATACAAGAGTTATCTGACTTGACTGTGTGACACCCCTAGAGACATTAACGAAGTTTCAAGTCAATATCATAAGTGGTTACTGAGATATGTGCATGATAGTACCTAGCAGGCAAAACTTTAACCAAATTTTCAAAGTCAAACAAGGGCCATAATTTGTACTAAATTTAAACAAGAGTTTACTGCCTTGATTGTATGACACCCCTAAAGACATGAACAAAGTTTCAAGTCAATATCATAAGTGGTTACTGAGATATGTGCATGATAGTACCTAGCAGGCAAAACTTTAACCAAATTTTCAAAGTCAAACAAGGGCCATAATTTGTACTAAATTTTTTCAAGAGTTATCTGCCTTGATTGTATGACACCCCTAAAGACATGAACAAAGTTTCAAGTCAATATCATAAGTGGTTACTGAGATATGTGCATGATAGTACTTAGCAGGCAAAACTTTAACCAAAGAAGCAACGCCGACGCCGACACACAAGTGACTGTAATAGCTCTCCATATTCTCCGAATAGTCGAGCTAATAAGAGTGATCAAATTTGTAAGCCTAAGAGTAAAACAAGAGTGATCAAATTTGTAAGCCTAAGAGTAAAACAAGAGTGAATAATGATGTAAACCATATCCCAGCAAACACGCGACGTCGGTACAACGTTGGATCAACGTTGGATTTTGGTCGCGACGTCGGCGACCTCAATCCGACGTCTATCCAACGTCAAAACCCCGACATTTATACAACGTTGGTTTCTGACGTTGGAACGACGTCGGATTGAGGTCGTAATTTTAAAAGCTTGTAATCCCAGGAAACTATTTTATTAAATCGTGTGATCAAATTGATAACTGCAACTGTGTTGAAGTTTTTGTGATTTTTTATTATCAAATCCTAGAAACTACTCCCCTTTGTCAGATAGGTGGCGCTGCAATATGCGGGAAATATATTTGTAGGTGGCGCATTTCAACGGATGTAAACATTTTACTTTTAAATCTATAATGTTGGCGGAAAGTGAAAGACAGCAAACCGGCGAAGGAGTTTCGATCTCAGTTGAACATAGAAGCTATACAGCAGTTTGAAAAGGTAAGATGAAAATGGATTTGATTTCTTTATAGTTTATCTACATTAGTACAAACGATACCTGTTTGCTTGACCATGCATTGTTGACGTAACGATCGATTAAACAGAATTGTCCATACCCACCCTCTACATAATCGCAATGCGCGGGTATAAGCATTAATATTAGTTTAGATAATGATTTTTTTAATATTTTATTTATCATTTCTATCTTTTTTATAAGTATGATATGTAAACGTTTCGCATGAAGTACGTAGCATAAATTCCAACTTAATCTACACGGGCATATAAAATGTGTACATGACATAATTAATCATTAATGTAGTGGGGAAATTCGACCTGTATTCTCGGCTTCGCACATCTGGGTTAATGGTATAATAAATGCTATTCGGGAAACGTGATTACTCAGCTTTCATCTTTGACCTTAACTTTTAAAAAGTACAGAATCCATATGTTTATTCAGTTTTTTATGCTTAACCACATCATTCTGTACTGATGTACTATGATGATTCTAATAAGTGATCATATATCTTGTTTAAATTCTTCTGAACTCTATTTACATTTTATTATATTTTCAGATTATTGTGGCAAAGTTCTACTTGAAGAGCATTACACAGAAGCTCACCTTCGCATCAATATCTGCATATGGACATGAATCGGTAAATATACATTTTGATACATTGATTATGATGGTGCACACAATCTCTGTCGCAAGTAACTGAAACAGTTCATGCATTGAAAGGCAGTTGCTAGTAAGTACTCATAAATAACTAATCAAACAATTGTTGTATTAACAATTACTTTCCTTTTGGTATAACTTTCAGCCAATAGATTCAGTGACAAATAACAACTTGAGAGGAAATGATAATCAAGTATTAAGATTTTTTAATTTTTTATCATGTTTGCTTTTTATGTGTTATCAGATATGTTTCTAATCACCTTTGATTTTTATTTTAGCCAGTGCAATGAAGACAAAAGTAAAGGAAAGGCTGACAGAACATGACATAACTCTTCAATCCAAATTTTTGAAATATGCACCAGATCGGACGGTGGAGGGCGAAAAAAATCAAACTGAAGAAAACAGATAATTTTGAAAAAAAATCAAACTGACTGTCTTGTTGCAATGTGTAATTCTATAAGATCTCTTCTGTGATTGATTACGGTTTTGATTCCAGCAATACTTTATTGTTACAGTGATTTAATGTTGTTTGAAAGTGTGATATAGACCTACTAGCTAAAATTTAATCCATTGCTTGCATGAGAACATGCTTTTAGTTGCTTGTACTTTAAAGTACCGTAATTTATTGCTTATACTGTGACTGACTTAAAATATTATTTAAACATACTTAAATCTACCTACATTTCTTACCATTTGTAAATTTAAATAAATGTTTTTAGAAAGACATTTTACTTTATTTTGAGTTTTTTGTTGTTCTTTTTACCAAAAAGTTTATTTGTTTTGATATGCATGGTTTTGTTTATGTCTCTGCCTAATAATGATTATTACTATGACTAATAAAATATATTTATTTTATGTTTTCCAGTGAATTATAGAGTTTTCTCAGTGAAATAAAAGTGATAATCCACAGTTTTGAAACAGTGGATTACCATTTTTATTTTTCACTGTTTTTGCAATCTTTAGCCCGGATTTACGTCAAAAAGTATACCGAGCGTTATTAATGCTGGAGACCATGCGACGATGACGTCGTTTAAATGACGTCATTTGTTCTATGTTTTCTGATGACGTTTCCCGCGATTTTCGATGTTTTATAGAAACAAACTCAATAAAAATAGAGTTTTAACCATAAAATAAACAGAAAAGTTGTTGGTATCGGTGTAATTTCAAATTAATTTCACTCGTGAACACCAAAAGTAGTTATTTTCACTCGTGGCTGTGCCACTCGTGAAAATATCACTTTTGGTGCCCACTCGGTGAAATTATAACGTGATCTTACACCGAAACCAACAATTATCCTCTATTTAATACTGAACTGACACTTTCGTTGTTCATTTTAAGTTGGAAAATGATTGGATTCAGGTCGTAATACAGTTGGATTTCAGTTGGAAAATGGTTGGATTCAGGTCGTAATACAGTTGGGTTTAGGTTGGAAAATGGTTGGATTCAGGTCGTATTACGGTTGGGTTTAAGTTGGAAAATGGTTGGATTTACGTTGGGAAATGGTCAGACCACGACGTTGTATCGACGTCAGAATCCGACGTCTAAAAAACTTTCAAATCCAACCAAAATCCGACGTTGATCCAACGTCGGGGTCCAACGTCTAACCAACGTCTATACGACGTCATTTGTTTGCTGGGTAGGTTGAAAAAATGTGATTGGCAGACTTAACAGTAACATCATTTTGGACCTTATCTTTGAAATCTTAAGAATTGTTTTACTCAATATCTTGCAAAGTTTTGGAATAACAAATTTTGATTGTATGAACATGCTTGAAGCACTGTTCCAACCTCGAGATGAAGTCGACAAGGGTTAAGCATCCTTCTAACATCATCTGACTGTACTTTTGCTATTTCCTTTTTAAATGTACTCTGCCACTGCATAAATTGTTCAGAGCCACAGCAAGGTTGACTGCTGCATACTTTCCTTATGTTATCTGCTTCCTTCTTAGGGAGGGTTTTCAAACCTACAATACAAACTCACAGTTACTATCTTCATAGAAAATAATGTATCTTTATGATATAAAATACATTAATTTGTTGAGTGAAATTTAAAGCATCCAGACTACAACTTTTGTCTTTTGTCACAAAAAATAACCAGATAAATGTTTTGCCTGCTAAGATAGCAAAATGTTCTAAGAATTAAGGTGGTCATTCTGAAAGGTGGAGTCCAAATGCATTCTCCTTAAGATGGGATGTCCCCAGTTTGATCCCTATCAGTGCCATGGCAGTAGTGTGCTTATAAGTAAGCCACAGATATTTTCACATTTGCCTTTCTCTCTTTGATGTTGTTTCCATCTGGTGAGAGTCTAGACAGCAATTGATCTAAGTTGTATCAACTTGTTTTGCAAGTAAATAAAATTATTATAACAGCACAAATTAGTCCAATTAAAGGTACAAACAATATCCACTTTAAGCAACAGCTGTTTCAAAAATTGAAAGTTTGCTGTTAATTAAGTCAAACATCTTCCAGACCACCAGGCCACAGCTAGTCTATATTTTCAACAGTTCTGAACATGTATTATGCAACTGCCATGACGACGACCCAATAACGCCGGTCTGATATTTGTTGATATCGCGACGTCTGATATCACAGGACAGTGTTATTATGACACTGTCCTGATATCACGTTTTAGGCCCCGCCCACTTTAGACATTAAGTGAGATTTATGAAATAATATCTAGGCTATTGTGGATTTCTTACACGCTACACAATAAATTAACTTTTCGGTAGCTACTTCACACTACAGAGGTGCGTTTCATTGAAATTTCGGGGAATACAAGCAAACCGCACATCACACAAAATCGAAAAATGACTGTAGATTTTTTATTTTTGAATTAAATATAGTGTTGTGGGTATTCATTTTCTTAGTTAGATCATTATCTATCCATCTATAGCAATTTCGAAGCAATTTTCGAGAAAAAGTTGATTTTCATTTTTTCACCCCCCTTCCTTTTTTCACACTAATGTCTTATTATATGAGCTGAAACGTTATAAGCCGCCTCTAAAACTTGTACAAATGCTTTTTAGGTATGTTTTAATGTTCAGCATTTCCTATAAAGCATAACATTAACATGATTAACGCTGCTGGATTTAAAACGCCGATCTAATCCGTTGATAACGGCATAAATACAAGGTAAATCACTTAATTTACTTCTTTGTTTTTAATTGTGAAAAGGGAAAATTGAAGTCAGCTGCATAATAACAGGAACGTAGAATATTCCTGATAATAAATATAATATAAGGTTACTGTCTTTTGATAACAGTTGATATCAAACTCGGATGAATATCGACCAGAAAGCCTCGGCAAGCCTCGGCTTCCCTGGCCGATATCATCCTCGTCCGATATCAACTGTTATCAAAAAACAGTAACCTTATATTCTCTATATACCAGCCTGTCCCTTGCTATTTCAATCAGGTTAAAAGCCACTTACTTTGATGAGCTATCATGTAGTCTTGTATGATATCCACAATATCAAGAATCGTTGTTCTATACAGGTCATCTTTTCTCTTTTTGGCAGCAACCGTCTCTATTTTTAAAAAACATATGAGCCTTTTAAAATACAATGTACAGGTACTCTACTAGCCTGTACTAAGATATAATTTAAATATTTGTTTATCGAGACAGTGACGCCAAGCATATGCCTCTAATGAATTCCATATAAATATGTAAATGTTGAGAATCTTTTAATACGCCTAAAGCGTATACGGCTTTAAATCAGAGGGGCCAATTTTGGAATTTTTAGACGGTCTTTTAAAATTAGTTGGGGTATGAAATTGGCGCATCACCGCATATCTACCAAATTTGCCTATTTGTATTTATCGGGATTCTGAGACGGACACTAAAATAACCTTTTCAAATACATATTTGGTGAGACAGTGTTTGTTTAAATAATAAATAATTACTATAAATAGTAACATATTTGTACTTTATGATGATACTCTTTATGGTTAGGGCATTATAAGATATTCAGCCCTTGGAAAAGGGACACCCAATGTCAACAGCTAATGATGCCACCACTTGATTAAAACGGTCCTCACCAAGAAATCAATTGAATTGCTATCAAAAGAAATACTTAAAATACAAAGTGATAGAAAAAAAAAATTAAAGAATGAGTGTTACAAGATACTCAAATGCTGTGGCTTAAGGCAGCCTGAAATCAGCCTATGATAAAATCATAATAATAATGATAATACAGATCCAGCTACCTAGCCACTTCCTTTGCTGAAAGTCAAAATAGCATCAATACTAGAAAAGACGACCCGAGTAATGATGAAAACTTAAAGAAATGGCTATATAGGGAGGGAAAACACAAAGTTTGTATGCAGGCATTTATTAACAGCTGAGCCGAGATGTATAATTAGCACTCAGTCGTATAATAGCACTCAGGCCAAAGCCCTTCTGCTGATATGCTTCTTGCTGGCCAATTATCACATTCTGGTCTGACTCAGCCGTGTATTATCCGCTAAATAACCGTCTGGCTACCAATTACTTCATAAACATCAAAGCGTTGTGAGCGCTGAAGGCCTGGGGGCTATAGGTTAACTCCCCGAAAAACAACTTTTGACCTACGTGTTTTGCGCTGAACCTTACCTAACTAAAGCGCGTGTCGAAATGTGCATAGGACGAAATTCAATATATGACACAGAATGAATGATTCACAAATATATGGGTGGCAGGGAAGTTTGTTTTATTATAAAACGTACGTTAAATGAAAAATAATCACATAGTCAACATTATATATTGCTTAAACCAATAAAAATAATTTGATATGATCTGATTATGTGGATCGAAAATTATTGTGTACCAAGGACAAGACCTTGAAACAGAAATAAACAAAGCAATACCAGCAATGAAATATAAATACAGTACTGTACAATGTGTATAACAGAGAAAACCAAAAATGATTCTGGGTTACCTTGTAGTTGTAATCGGTGAAACCGTTCACTGGGCCTTGACATGCAGCGTCCTCGATAAATGGCGGGTGATTTTGATCACGTGAGTTCCTTCTCGGGAATGTACGTAAATTATATCTTTTTTTTAGAGAGAAATTTATTTTTAGGTAGATATATATGTAATCGTTCGTAAATAACAAAGTTGTCAATGAAATAACATCGGAAATTTGAAAATCAAACTACAAAGTCTTATATCGAGCTCCGTACGTTTCCGTAAATATCCGTACTTTTCCGTGATATGCATATGATTATCTTCCGTAATCAGCTAACAGCGCATTAATTTCTAAACCAGAAAAAATGTGTAATGCAGCCCGTAAGCTTTATACCTTTCTGCAATCGTTTGAAGTTGTATGTACTCTTTTTATTTGTAATATGTTCTTATCATATGCGACATTCAAACAGAAGATTGATCTGGTCTGTCTTGCACTACTTTCGCATAGCGCATGTTTACAGTTGTTATTCGCACATAGCACAGTTAAATTGTCTGCAGTGTTTGAAATGTGGTATGCTAACTTAGGCCCGATGCTCAATATTCTTTAAAAAATAATTTGTCATCATTTATGTTTCAGTCCATATGCCTTAAGCAGTGATGCTTTAAATCTTTGAAAAAGGTGAGATCAACATTGGTATAATTTTTACATCAGATTTGTTTTCCATTGAAACGCATTATTTAACAATAAAGCACTAGACTGACTAAACAGATACAATTTGCAATGCTAATTAAGGATTTAATGAATGGTTGTTTATACATCGCGTCTATTATAAACTGTTAACAGTTAATGCATTTTTGTCCATGCCTTCATAAATTACAAGAAAAACTGTGATACAAAGTATCACAGTGGGCCAACAAACAATAATCCCATGTAAATATTTTGGAAATTGGTGATAGTTGATATTGAGGCATGGCCCCAAAAGAACTCGAGGAAACCAATTCTGGTTGAACAAGCAAAACCTGACACGACACCACATCTACTTACTGACCTGTAGTATCGGAACTTTACCGTTATCAAATAATATTTGTCCAGGAATGCTCTATAGACCGTTCCTGGTATGACTCAATTTTTCATTACCATTATCCTTATTAATTTGACATGAATGAAGATTTTTATGATTATTTGCTGTAAAAACGATGATTAAAACAGCAGAAAAAAATTTACCCGTCTTTACCCATTACAGCACGGAGACAGACTTGTAAGGGAAGGGAAAAATGAGCTAAGATAATATCATATATATTTAAAAAGGCCATCGAAGAATATTCAGTCGACTGCACTTCGTTTCTACAATGTCAAAGGCTGTGTAAGTGGAAAAAGCAATCATACACCCATTTTTCTCAGCGTAGATTGCGCCTGAAACGTGAAAAGCGCTTTTTCTATTGACCACCCCGGGGTCATAATTTGAACAATCTTCTTAGAGGTCCACTAGACAATGCTACATGCCAAATATCTAAGCTCTAGGCCTTGTGGTTTCAGAGAAGAAGATTTTTAAAGTTTTTCCTATTTGTTGCCATAGCAACCAGAGTTCTGCATGGAATGGAATTCTTTGAACAATTTTGGTAGAGCTTCATGCAAGGAACATTCCTGCATAGTTTTATCAACATTGGCTTAGTGGTTTCAGAGGAGATGTCATTTGAATCAAAATGTTGACGGACGACGGACAATCATCAATCAGAAAAGCTCACCCTGGCGTAGCCAGGTGAACTAAAAATAGACTGTGTCTACAGTTTTCATCTCAGAAGTACCTCAATTTTATAATGAAGAGAGACGCATATGTTCGATCTAGTGCTTAAGTCTCCATGCATCTTTTACTCACCACATATTAAATATAGCGGGCAGCTGCTGCTATCATTTATGTTGGCATGGTCTAGATTTGGCGGAGATGATGCTGACCACCAATATAGGCAATATTTCTATTTTACAGTATGCAAACAGTACATAAAGTCTTGACAAACATCCTTATTAAAGTTTGAAATCTTAAAAAGCTCCCTCTACCCCACAACTATACGCAAAAGAAATTATTTTTCCATAGTGGTAACTTTTAAGATCATTGCACCTGCACTAAGAGGCCATTCTTCACGTAGCTTCAACCATATTTCTATAACAAAATGATACATGTAAAAGTTCTTATAGCTTTTACTTTCTATGGGATTGTTTTCATAATATCTAAGTTCCTCCTTGTTCTTTCTTACTGTACACAGGAATTTAGCATCTAGATTAGCAAGTAAATCTTTCATGTGGTCCATGGCAGGATCGAGTTTTGTATTTCCTCCCACTCCAAGAGATGCTGTCAGTCCAACAATCTGTAAAATGCAACTTGTTTTTCATTATATATTCTGTAAATGCATACACATTAGTACAACACACTTTTGTACTTAAAATTCAATAATGTCACTTCCAACTCTGATTATCACTAACCCTGCAAAACTTACATAACAATTATCAGTGGTAAGAATAATCGCAGATGGCAGGCTGATAAAAAAGTACAAAATCTGTAATATCATACTACTAATGTGTAATGCAGTAAGAGCTGCTCCTTAAGAGGGACGAATGCCCCAAAAGCGGAGTGTCACAGTATGCGACCTTGACCTACAAGGTGTGGACCAGGTACTTGCGCCAACACTTTATCTCCATGTGCTGAACATTTTGTTTCAATTCATTTTAAATTCTTCCATGTATAACAGAGTCTGGACATGAACATGTGCATATATACAGGATTCTAAAATGTCTGACCTCTAAGAGTGACCTTGAACTTCAAGGTAAAGACAAGGGACATGTGCATGATATGTCATCTCCATGTGCTCAAAAACTGTGCCATTTACATTTAATATCCTTCCATGCATCACAGAGCTACTATTTATATACAGAATTCCATGAAATATTTTACATATGTAATATACAATATTCTTAAACATTGGACCTCTAAGTGTGACCTTGACCTTCAAGCTAGGGATGTTGGACTTGCATGCACCACATTGTCTCCATTTACTGAACATTTCTGACAAGTTGTTTTAAAGCCTTTTAATGAATGACAACAATTTATAGTCAAGACACAAATGTGTGTATATATACAAGAGTCCATGACCAAGCGTGACCTTGACCTTTAAGATAGGGGTGTGGGTCTTGTGCTGAAAATGTGTGCCTGGTTATTTTAAAATCCTTCTACATGTATGCACAACAAAGTTACAGTCTGGACACAAATGTGTGCATATATACATGATTCCATTACCTATAAGCTCTAAGTGTGACATTGACCTTTGAGTTGAGGGAGAGATGTGGGTCTTGTACTCAGCATGTCGTCTTTATGTGCTGAACATTTGTGCCAAGTTAAATTTAAATCCTTCAATACAAGACAAAGCTACAGCCCAGATACAAATGTGTGCATATATACTGTATTCCTTTACCTTTAGACTCTAAGTGTGATCTCTACCTTTGTACCACATGATTTGAAAATCCCTTTACACAAAAGAGAGTTACAGCCTGGATACAAAAAAGGAAGGATGGACACAAGGACAGACAGTGCAATTTTGTGGTTTCAGAGAAGATTTTTGAAGTTTTTAATAGCAACCAGAGTTCTGTATGGAAAAGAATTGTTTGAACACTTTTTTGACCAATTTTCATGATGACTGGGTAATAGTGGCCTCTAGTGTATTACCATGGTTTTTCTTTGATTTGACTGTGCGACCTAGTTTTCAACATCAGGTGACACCAATCTAAATGTTGCCTAGAAATCATTTAAAAAACATTCTGCCCAATTTTTATGATGATTGGTTTGCAAATGTCACCTCAATGGAACAAGGTTTTTGTCTAATTTGACCAGGTGACCTAGTTTTTAATCCAAGATAACCCATATTCAAACTTGACCAAGATTTTATCAACACAGCCATTCCGTTGAAAAATGCATACAGAAGTTTTTTTTATGATTTGACTTGGTGACCTAGTTTTTGAACTCAGATGACCCATATTTAAACGCAGCATATATTTCATGATTGTCTTAATAATTATGACCAAGTTTCATGAAGATCCAATGAAAAATGAAACCTCTATTGCACACACACATTTTTTTCTATCATTTGACTTGGTGACCTAGTTAATGACCCCAGATGACCAATATTCAAACTCTACCTAGGCTTTATCAAGACAATCATACTAACCAAGTTTGATGAAGATCCAATGAAATTGCAACTTCTATTGCATACAAAAGATTTCTTTATGATTTGACCTAGTGACATAGTTTTTGACCTCAGATGACCCAGATTCGAACTTGACACAGAAAGCATTAATCTCATCAAAACAATCATTCTGATCAAGTTTCATGAAGTTCCAATGACAAATAGCACCTCTATTGCATACATAAGACTTGGTGACCTAGTTTTTAAGCCCAGATGACTCATATTCAAACTCAACATAAATTTCATCAAGGCAGTCATTCTGACAAAGTTTCATGAAGATCTACGGAAAATGCAGCCTATATAGCATACACAAGGTTAAGTATGGACAGACAAACAACAGACACCAGGCAATCACAACAGCTCACCTTGTGCACTTTGTTGTCAGGTGAGCTACAAAACTTTAGTTAATCTATGTTGCTATACAAGCACAGTTTTTGCTACATAGTCTAGTAGTGTACTAGCTTACCTGAGGTAATTGTTCTGCATCCATATGCTGTCTTAATTTCAACTCCATGTATTGGCCCATAATTTCATTAAATCTATGGTATTTATCGGTATGGTGACACTCGTCAAAGACAATCAGAGAAAATGTAGTAACGCTGTTAATGTCTTTTTTGTTAAGTGCGTCCAGTAAAACCTGGGCTGTTACCACCAATATGTCTCTCCTATAAAATGAAAAGAGGGCCATGAAAGCCCTATATCGTTCACCTGAGTACCATTGCCCTTCACGCCAAGGACACAAAAGCTAGATATGAACTTATACATTATTATGTACCATTATTATGTATTCGACTTAAAACTTCACAAAAATATTCTAGGGGTTTATCAAATACACATGTATAGCAAGTCTCATGACCTTCGAGCCCTAAGCATGACCTTTATCTAACACTAGCAAAGTTAGAACTTCATGGCACTTGGGATGAATATTTGACCAAAGTTTCATGAAAATCTTTAAAGGAGTCGAGGCATTATTGTATCATGACCTTTGACACCTATATGTGACCGTGACCTTGTTTGACCAAAGTTTCATGCTTCCTCACTTAACATTCTTGATTTAAGAGGTCGCCAACTTACAGATTAAACGTAGAATAATTTCTGTATATGATTTATTTACATACATACTACAGATCTATGTATATACATGTAACAAATGTACATGTATATAAAAGAGTCATTTTCATCAAATGCAATGCAAATGAAATTTACATAATTATGAAATACTTCTTGTCAATGTCTTGCTTAATTTGATTACCTAGCTGTTATTGTTTACAAGACCCTGGTCATTGTCTCTCATTCACACTGTTTCACAAACCATAATTACATCATTAAATGGGAAAACAATGCATACAGAATGTGAGAAATGCATTGTTTCAACTGGAATATCACTAGAAGCAATACCCTAACATCTGACGTGAAAGTAAATGAAATATAGAAGGCCAGAGTCAGGTCGACTGCAACCACCACAACATCGTTACAAGTGGAAAATTGAATGCTATTCGTGTTATTTTTGATGTTGCTGATATTACTGGCGATACTGAAAGTGTAGAAAAATTTAGTATGATTTGTTTTACATCACGTGAAGTCATTCACAACAATACAAATCCAAGCGTATTAGCGCATGCACACTCATAGATGTTGTGTGAAAAATACGCGGGAGGGAATTTCAGCAGTCAAAAATAGTTCCGGATGCCTAGAGTGATATACTTGGTAGGTATATCATGCTCAAATCCTTCTTTGCCTATATAGGAGAAATTTGCAGTAGTGTTAGAATGTACATTTACTGCACATTACTTTCATTTACCTGTCCACAAAGTCTCTCAAGTATTGCTTCTTGTCTCGCTGTATACTTCCGCTGATAACCTTGGTTCTGTAGGCTGGTAACAGTTCCGCACAGACTTCCCCTTGCTGCCTGGCGAGCGTTTCATTCTCCACAAGGAATATAACTTTTCTAATCTTACCAGCCTGTCTGTGACCACGTAAATGAACCTGTCAATCAAACATCTTTACAATGACACTGTGAAAAAAAACATTTTATTCTAGGACTCAATTACTGATAACCAATGACAACAACAACAACAGTTTGTTCATACCTTCTATTAATAATATAGTGTGGTTTTAACCACCAGCGTAACATGTTATTAGATATTTCAGGTTAATGAATAAAATATTCAAGATCAGAATTGGCGGATATGGTCATGACGGCATGGAAAAACTTCATCAGACTGGCACTAATAAAGTTTGATCTATCCACAGACTGGCACTATGGAAGAACTACGCAAAGGAATGATCAGGAGCGCGACCAGAACCCCGAGATAACCCTATCCCTGTTACACTTTTATACCAGCTGACGCAAATATGTGTCTATAACACCTACAGAGTACTGCCTAAGCCGTCGCCCGGTGCATGTACTATTACACCGCACAGCCTTGACACATAAGAAACAACACTCGGGGCCGCTCGGCGATTAATAGAACTGCAAGGTACCCCGCAGTACCTAAACAAACCACCAGTGCAACAATATTCAATACCGCTTCGCTACAAACATCCTATTGCAAATGGGAGCTACTAAAAGAACGCCTAGTCATAGCTATCTGGCCAGTTCTTTTTAACGCTCATTTAACCCAAAAAGTATATTTCCGAACACTATAAATCGCAATCTACCCACAGACCAGCACTATGGGATAGACAACGATCATAGGTATGCAATATAATTTATTCCCCGCATGAAACGAGCCCACAATTACTAACATATTCATTCCTGATCGCACCTATGCGTAAGAATTTTCCGCCGTCATAACGATTTAAAACTAGTGAATTATCATTTTAATAAGTCATATTAAAACATGTATAAATGCATGGCATCCGATTTCCAAAATTTGAATAAATTGTCTGCAACACTGAGTATAAGAACACATTTGTCAATTGAATAAACCACAGTTTTATTCTGCAAGAATACATAACTAACAACACGCACGTCTAAAGTTAATTCAGTAAGTTCAATAGGATCTCCAAGAAAGGATCTCCAAGAAAGGAGCCTTGTAAGCACTGTCTCTCCTTGCACCACATTCCTTTAACAAATTGTTCATGTAAAAATTATCAGTTCGTTATAAGCGAGCAATTTTGCAGTTCCCTTCATTGATAGCAGGTCTGCCAGCAGGCTTCAGCAGTGAAACGTGATTGTGTTGCAGATGTACCAGAATGCCATTGAAATGTCAAATTGTACCATGCGCTTGAACTGAAACATAAAATCTAGATTTTAAAAACGTGACAATGCATCAGAAATGTCATTTTTTGAACCTGCTCTATGCGATGCCTTAATCAAGCAATTGTGTCTGATACATTGCATAGTCAAAACCCGTAATAAAGGTAGCACGCTAGCCGATTTTGAGGTCAAGTTGTTTAAAATATGAATGACGGCCTTGTTACTGCACTTAAAAGGAATTTTCTTGTTCTGCAATTGATCTCCGAATATTATAGTGGCGACAACTATTGGGAATAACTCTAGCATTGTAATGTCTTTAGTTAAGCCTTTTGATTTCCAACTTTCAGGCCATTTTTCATGGCACCAATGCCCTTTGAACCAAATCCCAAAACCTATACCACCTGAGCTATCCATAAAAAACTGCTCGTCATCATTTGTAACCCAGAACCTATCATGAAAGACAGATATTCCGTTACACCTACTAAGACACTCCAGCCACATTTTTAAGTCTAGTTTTAATTCATTATTTATTCTCACATGATGATACAGACGATTGACCCCGCACGTGACATTTATCAAACGCCTACAGAAAGCAGTGATTGCATATCTTTTAGTTTGACTGATTTTTTGGACATTATTGTGCATATTTTTTCAACAACCTCTATCAACTTTTCCTTAGGAATTCGAATGAACATTTTGCGTGAGTCTAATTCTAAGCCTAAAAACACAAATACTTGGGACGGACCTTCCTTTGATAATGAACTCCAAGAAAGTTGAAAATTTTTCGAACAGGCTGGGGGAGATAGAGCACCCGAACGGTAAGCATTTGTCGAAATAATAGTACCCATCTAGTGCAAACCCAAGCAGTTCGAAATCATGTGGATGTATAGGAAGAAGCCTAAATGCACTTTTCATATCCATTTTAAATAAAAAGCAATTTTGCCCCAAATCCTGAATCATATGTATTGCTTCGTCAAATTCAGTGTACTTAACGGAACAAAGCTCGGAGTCAATGTAATCATTAATAGAGAGACCCTCGGGAGATGATAAATGATGAATAAGTCTATAATCACCTTGCGTTTTCTTGGGAACAATGCCGATTGGTGAAACCTGAAGATTCCGTAAAGGGAGATAATTGAAAGGGCCCGCAACCCACACAACTGAACTCCTTGTCAATTTTCTTCTAAGCAATACCTGGATATTTTGATAACGATTTAAGATTGTTCGAGACACGTGGTTCTCTATGACCCTTGAAATTTATTTTAAAACCAAACGAAAATCCCACTAATAGTATATGTGCGTCAGGTGTATGATAGTTTTGCAGCCATTGCCTTAAAACTGGTAATCTGATAGGCGAAGAGGCTTTACTAAAGACTTTCAAATTATTGGCGTTTATAGTAGCCCCTGCCTTGTCTTTGATAAGGCCTACTCCTTGGGAAAGTGCCACGTGTTTGATCACGAAAGGAACCCATTTCTGAACCGCGAAACTGAGAATTTGACTGACCTAAAGTAGCACTGGACATACTACTACCTGTATTTTGGACAAGTGACTGTCTGTTATAGTGTGGTGTACAGTTAATCACTGGGTGTCCGCTTCTGCAATTAAAGCATGTGTGCCCAAATCTACAATTTGGCCACCTGCACAGACCTTTATTGAAGTCAATACAGATATATTGCGGCCTTGACAATTTTACCTTGTGTTCATCACGGAAAAGCAAACAACGTAGCCATAAATCTTGATTAATGGCTGACCAAGAGGAAGGGGTTGAGGCTTGTCTAGACCTAAACTGTTGATCATGTTTTTCAAAAAGTACCCCCATGAACAGCTGTGCATTCCCTTATAATGAAAATATAATGTAATAACTCGTGAAAATTATGCGGTTGTGCCAACAGGTATATGTCCATGTAAACTATGAAAGCGTCGGTCCATTTTTCAATAGAACCTATATCGTCTTTGCATTCTTTTGGCCGACACTCGATTTTACCGTTATTTGAAATGCTCAGAGTACTCCCGCTGTTATAATCGACAAAATCCACCGCACCCTTTAACAAAACAGCTAAATTGACATATTCACCCTTACAGATGCGTTGTTTTAAAGAAGAAGGCACGTGCATAGCGATATCATCGCTTGTCTGTCTAGGTAAAGTATTTATACGAGGCAGAAATATTACATTAGAATCCTCGTTGTTATCCTCAGGCAAGGTTTGAGAGGCAGAGTCTACATTGTTGACGCCTTTAGCGCTACCTGCCACATGGTTATCTCGTGGTAACATGTTCGATGCCCGCATTATTTCTTCAAAATTTATAACAGAATTGTCCTTACCTCTATCTTCCGACCCATCATTTTCGTCAAATGACTGGCGCTGTCGCTTCTTAGGTGCCGTTTGTGCCTCCTCTCTTTTCCTTTTCTCTCGCCCCTGACAGGAACCTTTACCACGTGCCGACATGCTTACGTATTACTAATATATAATGTCTTCAATTCGCAAGTAATGGCAAAGATGGCATGGAGCCGCGACGGCGCTTATATACGAGTTGTAAGTCATGTGACTTTAATGTTCGGTACAAATACATGAACTTCAATCGGCTGTTTACGTCTGGAGGAAATAAATCGCTACCATACCAGACTTATTCAATTGAGCCATAATAAATGAGATCAATATTTAAGATTAATCTTTAATAAATTGTACATTAAGGGTATTTTAAAGACAGTGTCAATATTGATATTACATCAAATGCTGTCATCAAAATTCAATGCTGAGCATAACAATATGTTACTTCACATAGATCCTAATTCACTAAAGTGTTTCAAAAGCTGTGTCTGAGTTATCAATGACAAACACTCTAGACATCTTGGATGTTAACCCAGCTGGAGGAAAAAGTCTGTTCCAAATTGATCTATGACATAATTTCAAAGCATTGTATATCATCCACAACAGTTACTATACTGTTACTGGTTGAACCTAATATCATAAGACAAAATGCAAACTGAATGTTGGTGAGGACACTTTATTTTATGTTTTCCAGTGAATTATAGAGTTTTCTCAGTGAAATAAAAGTGATAATCCACAGTTTTGAAACAGTGGATTACCATTTTTATTTTTCACTGTTTTGCAATCTTTAACCCGGATTTACATCAAAAAGTATACCGAGCGTAATAAATGCTGGAAACAATGCGACGATGACGTCGTTTAAATGACGTCATTTGCGCTATGTTTCTGATGACGTTTCCTGCGATTTTCGATATTTTGTAGAAATAAAATCAATAAAAGTAGAGTTTTAACCATAAAATAAACAGAAAAATTGTTGTTTTCGGTGAAATATCACGTTAATTTCACTCGTGAACACCAAAAGTTGTTATTTTCACTCGTGGCTGCGCCACTCGTGAAAATATCACTTTTGGTGCCCACTCGGTGAAATTATAACGTGATCTTGCACCGAAAACAACAATTATCCTCTATGTATTACAGTCCAACCTCCCTGGAGCAACAACCTCCTAAAAAAGACAAGTTGTGTGACTTATATAATGAATCAACCTCTCCAGAACTACACGTCTCTACAACAAACACATTTCTGTGTTCTGAAGGGTGTTCGCTCTTGAGAAGTTGCATTGTATTTACTTTTCATTAAAAGTTACCCTAGAAACAATCATTTATTTTCTAACACATACTCAACCATAAACAACTTAGCACAATTTTCAATTTAACTAATTAGCAAATGGCCAAACATGCATAATCTTTTGTACAGAAGTTTTACAAACCTGCATTATCCTGCAAGCCACTCTGGTCTTGCCTGTGTTTGTAGGCGCCATCACAATCACATTGTCCCCTTCTGATCCTTCTTTAGCAAGTTCCTTCTGATACTCTCTCAATGGAATATCTTCATCCTCAGCATCAACCTCATCAGCATCTTTCATTTATAACATTTGTTTTTAAAGTCATAACATCAAATGTGATCAAATATGTAGTGTTTTATTAAAATTATTACGCTGAAAATTGTCAAAGATACTACCAGTACTATGCAGAATACACACAACTTCTTTAACTAGTATGTAACCAGATGGTCAGTGAAATATTACTACAGTCAATCCTGCCTTTGTGACCACCTGAGTTAAGCAACACCCTGACATATGCAAACACTTTATATTATGCCCTTGTGAAGTAACATGATCATGATATCATTTTATGTCGAGATAAGAGACCATCTGTATTAAAAGACCAAAATTTCAGCTTCCCCTGTGTAGTCGCTTATCACAGGTTTGACTGTCATACAAACTCAATCAATATATTACATTTAAAATATAGGGTTGTGTATTCAAACTTCAGAAAATAAATTCTAATGTTGTTTCCATTGGATGATAAATAAGACTTCCCATGTCAGAAGTATGTATACCAAGTGTTTATCTGTACTTGTTTTAAAGAAAATAGAAAGTTTTCTGTTGCTATGCTCCTATCCATCTTTCTATTTTCCTCAGAACAGCACAGATAAACAGTAGCATTTACCTAGTTACCATAACTTATGTACAAACCTGTGGCTATGTTAAATTCTTTTTCGTCTGAAACATATAGTCCCATTTCAATGCCAAGGTCATTTAGCCGTTCTGGAAATGCCATGGCTACCATGTTGTCCTCCACTAGCTCTTCATTATCAAAATTGATATCTTGGCAAAACAAAACAAAATTTGTCATATAAGCTTATAATATTTTTTTAGAAAAACCAAAACGTAAGTTACTTTCATAATTTATAATGGCCTTCGAAAAAAAGTATTCCGATAATTTATTTTCGCATCGTCTTAAAAAAAAATCAACTACAAATCACAGAACTGGGAAATGCTGATGTTATGCATTACTAGGCTTGGCACTGATCATTCATGTGAAGTTTGGTTGAAATCTGCCAAATGATGTAAGAGGAGTTTTGTGGACAAACCTAGGGTTAATAAATCATTGTTACAGTACCAGAAAATGTTGTCTCCATGCACTGAACATCTGTGTTGAGTTCTTTTATAACAATTCAATGCATGACAACAGTTACAGTCCAGATATGAATTTGTGCATATTAATAGAAGTCCACTACCATCTACCTCG
>JAFMSR010000014.1:2077591-2140091 GCA_022818135.1 Saxidomus purpurata
TCTATTCAATCAGATTGCAAGCATAATTGATTTATGACATACACACACTAGGAGACAAAATGTAATTATAATAAATTATCGATTAAAATAATCAAGTTAATTCCTTGTAATATTAGGAATTTTTTAAATCTGTTTATAGTTTAAACAAGGATGTTTCAGTGTTAGCAATTATCTGCTAAAACTAACTTTTATTAAACAGAGGTATCTGGTCATGATACAAAGTAGATATAGAACTGTTTGCTTGAATAATTACGCCAACTTACCCGCCGCTAGAACTGGGATCTTGCCAGGCAAGATATTCCTGCATGAGGTCAAGGTTATCTAGGGCAAAGTTGTAGAACTCCATATGTGACACTAGAGGAGGTTGGCACAAACTGTTGGCAGCATCTAAAAAGAAAGCAAGGACAATAATGCAAGGTGTGACTATACTTCTTTATTTAGCAAGAGATGTCTGTAAGACCGTCTGTCACTTTGGTGGAGTGATTAGAGTTGCTGACTTGAACTGCTGCAACCTCTCAAACATTGAGGGTTATTGATTTGAGCCCTGCTACCGACCATGTCCCTCAATGTGATAAAGTTTGCAGCTTGTTACAGATGAAGAATCTAGTACTGGTTCTTCTCAGGAATGACTGTTAGGTAAACTGTCTTCCAATTAAAATGACCAAAAACACAGTTGGGATAGGCATTAAACTACTGCAACAAATATCCGTAAGAGAGCATCAAAGGGCTATAATTCGAATTAAATTCAAACAAAAGTTATCTAATTTGAATGTCAAGCACCCCTAATGACTTCAAAGTCAATCCCATATAAGGTTACCTAAATAATTTGTATTGTAGTATCATGCATGCAAAACATTAACCAAAATTTTTAAGTTCAACAAAATTGGGCCTTAGTTTGTTAAGAAATAAGTCAAGAATAACCTAACTTCCTGGACATTGTTAAGATGTTTAAAATCAATTTCAGCAATGATACCCTAGATATATGCCTTACAGATACATAACCTTATTGTTTGGTACCACTAAAGACTATACTGAAGTTTTAAATCAATCCCATGGGTGTTTACTGAGACATGTGCAGGATAGTACATTGCATGTAAAACTCTAGCCAAATTTTCTAGGTTAAAGGCCATAATTTGATTAAATTCATACAAAAGTTATCTAACTTGACTGTCTGACACCCCTGAAGACTTTAATGAAGTTTCAAATCAATTCCTTAACTGTTACTGAGATATGTGCATGATAGTACCTTGCATGCAAAACTTTAACCAAGCTGCTACACAGATGCCGACACCCAACGCCTAGGTGACAGTAATAGACCTCCTCATTCTTAAAATAGTCAAATTCAAAAAGCACACCTTAGTCTTCTATGGCTTTATGTTAAATGACCTTGTGTCTAAATCATTTAACCGCCACTTACATGAGTAGATGTCACTGGTTGTAAGAAGTGAGCCAGACATGTATAGTACTTACCGGTACCCATGTGGCAAAGGGACACATTTAACAAAGATGTTTAGCAGACTATTATGGTCAGCATTTGCAATTTGACAGTTACAAATGTTTAATATAAACATAGAGCAACCGTGAACAAGTAGGTACTTTCTGACAGCACTCACTTAACAATGCCATAACTTTGGTACTGCTTGGTATCCACCAGCTACATTTCTGCATGGGTGGAAGATCTTGTGGCTTCGGAGGGAATAAACGTATCGATATAAACGAATTTAGTCGCTCCAACAAAGCCTGAACACGGTCACCTGACAACCTGAAAATAACAAATAAGAAACATGCCTATACATGTATAAAACAATCAGCAGTAGTAATAACAACAGTATAATGATTAGTTTTCTAGCCTCCAAACATGCACACACAAACACTGTCTTGCGCTCCTCACTTCCCCCATTCCTCTCATCTCTAGTCTCAAATTTCTGGCTAGTGACTGGTTGTTTTATATTGAGGATACAGTCAACATTGTATTAAGCGACCACCCAAGGGACCTTCAAAATCCAGTCTATTAATAGAGTGGTCTCTTAATAGAATTTGTGATATTTCTTTAGACAGACATTTTTTTAACTGTTAATAAAATGCATGTATATATACACAATGTATGTTTGTTGTATTTTGTTCCTGTATGGCATCTTGTATTAAATAACAAAATTATTCTAAAGGAATTTTTATTTTTTTATGTACATGTACATATTTTTAGATAGCAAGTCATCATCAATCATCATCAGAGTCATCATTTCCAATAATGTCTTTAACGAGGTCAAATACAAACTTCTGCCTCAATTCAAACCGAAAGTAAAACAGGAAATGCGGTTGACTCTAATTTACTGACAAATATTTGAATCAAAATCAACATTAAACGTTAACATAAACTGTTCATTTGAAGTTCTGTACTTCATGAAATTTCTATGAAAACTAAAGGATAGTTTGCTTATTTATCTTCATATCACCTCAAATATTGTTAAAAAAAGATTGTGAATATCGTGAACACTTTTACCTATTCATTCACCAAGAAAATGGTTGTTTGCTTGATTGTTCGATCATTACATATAATTGCGTATTCAATGTATTTAGGGGGCGAACAAACCACTAATACGGGGGGGAAAAAACCTAAAGGTGTTATTTGTCAATTATTTAAAAAATGGTCGCTTAATACATATATTTAGAGTAATTGGGACCAATTTTTACTGGCCGCTGGTTGCACAATAAAATGAACGCTTAATGGAATGATTTTATATAGTGAAAACGGTCGGGAGGGCCTTCAAGTGGTTGTTGAATAGAAAAGTCGCTTAATGCAGGTGGTCACATCGACTGTACACACATATTAGAGATTTAAGATTGGTTTCAAGTTTTTCATACCTTCACACAGGCCCAAGGATTACAAAACTTAAAACCAGTCTATAATTTCTAGCTTCTTAAAGAGATCAGTTTTGAAATTGGCCACTTTTTTTATCCAATCTGATGTAAGTCTCGTTTTCACTTTTGTAATGAGTTTTATGTTGAAAGTTTCTGACTTACTTTCTCATCCAATAGACTAGATAATGATGATCATGGTCTGTCAACGCTGCAATCTGTCTCAACAAGTGCGCAAATATTACAAACGTTGATGAATTACCGAACTGTGGATTCTAAAATATAAAGGAACAGTTATAGCAATAGATATATCACTCTGTTGTTGAAATGTTGGTAGTGTTTTATTATAAACAGTTAAAATCTTATACAAACAAGAGGGCCAAGACGGCCCTGTATAGCTCACCTGGCTACCATTGGCTGAAATACAAGGTTAACAACTGCGTTCCAGAAAATAAAATAAAGCAATTCGTACACTGTAGCTCTAAAACCTATAAAGTAAGTCAAAAGGGCTGGCCAAATTTTGACCCAGAGGCAAAGTTAGGGAACATCCTTCCGAGTTTTTAAAACACTGGCCCAGTGGTTTCAGAATAGATGCCGTGTGAAGAAAATGGTCATTAAACGGACATTCAATGGATGGTGAGTGCCATGACAGTATGAGCTAAATACTGAGGCATTATCATTTTGAAATGTTACTTTATAAAGCTTATCTCTCAAATAGTAGCAAGTTATATAAAACTATCTTTTTTTGTGCATCACTATGACATGCAACTATTATGTGGCTGTCAAGGTAATGGCACTTTGAGGCCCTAACAGGTACACATTTAGGTAAAAGGTGCTTTAAAGTTTTATTTTGGAAGAAACAGGAAAACTGAATATGGTGTTGGTGCCGAGATGGAGAAAGTTTTAAGTTTTATCAGGTACAGGTACTAAAGCTGACATCAGTTTTTCATGGCTCTTAAACATAAGCTTTCTAAGTCTCAACAGATAAACTTTCCCCGTCTGGGCCTCACCATGTATTATCTATATCATACCTGAAGCAACACAAGATATGCCCTCAGATCATCTTTGGAATGAGGCCTGAAAATGGAAATACAAAAAACTGTCAACTTTAAGACAACAGAAAAGATGAAAGGCAACATTTTACAATTATTTATTACCTTTTAGAAGATGTAAGCAATCAATACATTATGCAAGGCAGTATTCTAATAAAGCACGCATTATTTATCAATAATAGAAAAGTGATGACAACCCTAGCTGGGCAAATATTTCATGGATGCTGGCTGTAACCAAGATACAAAACATGTAAACGCTTTAATAATTAAAACTGTTCATCAAGTACCTTCTCAAAGTTTACGAGTTAAACTGTCTGTAACTTTGTTACTTGAATGAGCTGGTAATTTACAGCTCTGGAAGGTAAACAAATTAACAATATTCAATTTCGATACAGTTCTTGACTTTGCATAGCAATACAAAATGCAGGGTTCCCGCTGTCGGTCGCCAATGGCGCCAAATGCGACAAAAAATAAATTTCAACGCTAAATGTCTAAGGGTTCAGTTGGCGAGATTTTAGTGGCGTATTCAAAATAATTTCTAAGTAAGGGTATTTCGCGTGTCAAAAATCATGACATCATCGTCTGTCTGTTGTAAGGTCTACGGAAAGAAGTATGGTTAGTTTAGCATACAAGGTTTGAAATAAACGCTGATCTGAAACTTAACCAGCCACGCGTAAGGGCCGTTTCGGTCGTTGATCAGAGGTGTGTAATTGACTGTAAACAATCATATGGTAAACGAAATATGATAAGCCACCTCTACTTTGAATTTATGATACGTTGTTTGTAACACGGATTTAATTAGCGTTGCTTGGTTGACACGACGCTGTGTATTGTTACTTTGTAATTCACAGATTGCGCCTGAGTAGGATCATAACACAATTCATGTATACCCTTTTTCCGATAATCACGTGTCATAACATGACTTATAATCGGCATTGTTTTTAGATGGTAAGTTAAATTATTGATTTACATGGTGCAATCTCAAGTTGCATATTGTCCTTGACTAAAATTTTTCTCTACATGAATATATGAGATATTTGGGAATATTCGTGGCCTTCAAAACCTTCAGTATTCGTTAATACTTATCAGTACTTATTTTAAAACCATTGAACATACTTTTGGACCCACATTTTGTTTAATCTTAAAACTGTTTAAAACACTGGCATGGCAAGAAGACATTAATGAAGGAAAAGGTAAGTTCAACGGACATGCAAGATGGTGACCATATATGTATGCTTAATGAGGAATGCTATTTTGAACTGTTACTTTCATTATTGGGTTCAATGTTGCGTTGCAAAACATGTGTACTTCATGAATTATCCGCTTGGTCATAATCCCCTTTGGTCCAAAAAATTTGGCAAAGGTACTCATAATCCCATTTTGGTGAATTTTACAGGAAAAGTGGAAAAGCATATGTTGGCGAATAAAAAAAATTACTAGATGTTTTATTTGTCTCTGGTTTAACTTTACTATAGGGAATGATTGAAAAATAATATTTCTTTTTGAAACTTAAAAGTAAAATTCCCCATCAAGGGGATTATGACTACTATGCCATTTTTGGAACACAAGGGGATTATGCCCAAGATCATCTTTGGAATGAGGCCTGAAAATGGAATCCAAAAACTGTCAACTTTAAGACAACAGAAAATTATGAAAGGCAACATTCTCAATTATTTGTTCCTTTAGCCATTGAAGCCATCAATCCTTGGCAGTATCCAGAAAAAGAACGATTATTGACCCATTAGAAAAGTTACAAAAATGTTTGGAAATAAATTTTAGGATCATTTAAAGATCAAACATGTAGAGTCTAGATCAATTAAAAGTGGTCTCAGTTCTCAAAGTTTGGAGCCAAATGGCTGTAAACTTTTTACTTGAATGAGCTGGTAATTTACAGCTCTGGCAGGTAAACAAATTAAAATTACCCAAGCAGTCTGAAACCCTGACAAAATGTATTTTAAAATGTGTATTTACACTTCATGCACAAATGTGGCTAGCTCTGTGAAAATCCACATAAGGTATTTGCTACCAGTATGCTTGGCTTCCTTACAGACTGGACTGAATCTACTGTGTTCAGGTAACAGAAGTGTTATCATTGTCAACTAAAACTGTTGGTTCTTACACAGTGGGGCTCAAGTGATATCAGTAACTACCTGTATATCATCATAAAACTTAACATAGTTTATGCTGTATTTTTCTGATACATGTTTTCTCTTCAGGGTCATGTTCTCTTCATAAACTTTCTCCTAGTCAGTTTGAAGACCTAATTTCTCAACACACTGTTGACTTGTTACGAGGAAACTTTTTTAAATGCAAGGCTACTGACATTGACCTAGTGACCAAATCATATAAGGTTTATCTACTGTTCATGACTGATGTACCTCCCAAGTTTCAGCCCTATGGGTCAAAGACTTCTTTAGTTATTGAGAGGAAACCAACTGAAAGACCAACTGACTTATGAACCAATTAATAGCTGTAAAAGCATGCAATATATCAGACCTTCTTTAAAGGGAGCCTAAGAAGCAATGCACAAGCCACAAGGTAAACATGTCATGACAGATCTTAGAACACGGCGTAATTACTTATTTCTGGATAGATGACTTGTTTTTCTTGTGTACTTTAAACAGAAATCATTTAATCCTGAAAAAGTCTGACAACATCACACATGACAACATTTAGTCTTACCATTGCATATGATTATTCCTATGTAAGCATAGAAAAAGAAATATAATATTACTCAAAATAAAATTCACATTTCAATGAATAGAACTAGAAATGTGTCCACAGGACACAGATGCCCCAGCTAAATAATTAAAATACAATCAAACGCACTATTATAATGTACATGACCTTTCAGTTATGGCCATAAAAATCAAAAGGGCCAAAAGTGCATGTCAAACATGACATTGTAAATCTGAACTTAACATCTGAAATTTAACAGATATTTCTTATCAAAGTCATTCTAAGGCCCAAGGACTATGCACCTAATGGAACTGTCAACTTGACTTTTGACCCACATAATCCCCAAGATTTACTTACTTAACTTTACCTTAGATACAGTGTAAAATTGAGGTCCACAAGTTTTGACCTTTTTTATTCAACTTCATGTACATTTAACTTGTAAGCAGTCAGAAAAAGAATACATTAAAATTAGCCGCTTACAGCAAATTACTGCTGAAAAACTATAATTGCTTTTACTATAAAAAAACTCAAGTCTTGTACACTAATGTTATGTGTTTTAAGACAGGTGGATGTATAAGTGTTAAAAAAGATTTGACTGTATATTTATGGCTGGTTCTGCAGTGTAAAAAAGATCTAACTTAAGGAAGTATTAGTCAACTCTATCCATTGACGAGATCAAAGCCCTCAACATAGTGTGTGTGTTCAAGGCTTACAGGGCAAGACAAATAGTTCTTGTCTTAAAATAGACTTGATCTAAATACAGAAGTGCCACATCAATAACATCACAAAGTGCTATGTTATAACTGCTCTGTAAACAGTTACAGTGTCTAGCAACAGACATGTTCATTTAACTTGTTATTGTTGAACTGAAATAAATATTCAATACAAGACGGCAATGATGGCTCTGAGATGCTCATCTTACCTAACACATGTTGTCATGACATTCTGTGTCAGGACTGAAATAGCATTGATCTATCTGTGACCTTGACCTTGAACCAATCTGGTTGGAATTTAGGTTCTGTCCATTTTTAAGTAGTTTAATTCATGAGTCAAATTTGTTTAAATTCCTCCACAATATATGTAAGGACTAGCCCTGTACCACCATTCACCCTGTACCACCATTCACCCTGTGCCACCATTCACCCTGTGCCACCATTCACCCTGTACCACCATTCACCCTGTGCCACCATTCACCCTGTACCACCATTCACCCTGCTGTACCACCATTCACCCTGTACCACCATTCACCCTGTACATCAGAGTGTTAACACATGTTAGTGTAAGTGACTATTACCACACGCCCCTGAAGAGAGGCTTGGCACGGAAGTGTAACCTTTGAAATAAGCACTAGGATATTTTGCTGGAACATTAAGCTGCCACAGCTTATACAACTCTCAGATTTTCAAAGAAAATTCCATTGTGTCATCAAAATTTTTCTTTTGACTTATTGACCTTGAGCTTATCAAGAAAGAAAATAAACCATGTATTCTGCCAGTCAAAAAAGCAATATGGCAATGTGTCTTTTGGAAATTTAACAAGGCAAGGGTTGATTGGTTAGAGATGGACTGCTGACACATTAGCATGAAATATCTCACTGCTGAGGTAAGCTATTGAAATGAATAAACCTATTGACATAAAATTTCAGCCAGCATTCAAATACAAACTGCAGACTTTGTTCATATTTACACTGGAGGAGAAACATTAAAATTCTGTTAAAAAAATCAATGAAGTGGTCTATTAAAACTATGCTGACACTACTTCTGTTGACATTAATTTGTACCATTAACGTTCACTGTTTCTATGTACTGCCATCACATGCTGATGGTTCTTCCTATTGCTTTTACTGGTATGGGGGTGGCAGTAGTCTAGAATGATTACCACAATTCCAGAATTTCCAAAAATGTCTCCCAAAAATAAACTAACTTGCAATACCAGATTAGGTCATACTAAATTGGTTCTATGCTTAGCATCTGTGGATGAAGTAAGGTTTGAGCATCTCTGTTACGTCTCAGCACAAACTTAAATTTACTTACTGGTGAGATTAGTTTACTGATAGACATGTAGGTACAGACTTTTGTCACAGGATGAGAAAGATGTGCAGCATGACCTGAACTCAAACCCACGGGCCTTTGCTTACAGGGCGAATGCTCTCCCTACTGAGCTATCCGGCCGCATACACATTTTCTCCCCAATTTGTGAACAAGTCCATACTGTGACATTACCTTATGGACAATGTTTGTCAAGTATTAACTAACAGGGATGGCAATATAATTTATTCATTTTCCCCTCCACAACTTTAGTTTTATTTTCAGTTTTCGAACATTGGGTTGATGCTAAATGAAGAAACAAGTTGGTATGGCATTACCTGAGTTACAAAGAAGCCACAACTTACCTTTTGTCCCTCAGCAGACTGTTTATAATACTTTTCAAAACAATTTTCTGAATTTCATGAGGCTGAAAAAGAAAGAAAATCCAGGGATGGGAACCAGCAAACCTTGTAAACAAATATTGCTTTTTCATATAAACATGAAATGACAGTTCAAAAGTTTTTCAGTTGGTTCTTCTTCCACCTGATCAATATTTCAATGTTCCTACAGTACCAGAAGCTTGATCATCTTGCTATGACCAACTGGAATATCAACCTTGTCATACTAAAGGGACAAAAATTACATCTGATTTGTTAGCCTTCCCTCTGAGACACAGGGACCCGGCATGTTGGGGGGGGGGGGGGGGGGGGGGGGGGGGGGGGGGGGGGTTTTGGGGGGGGGGGGGGGGGGGGGGGGGGGGGTTTTTTTTGTTTTTTTTTTTTGGGGGGTTTTGGGGGGGGGGGGTTGTGGGGTGGGGGGGGGGGGGGGGGTTTTTTTTTTTTGTTTTTTTTTTTTTGGTGTTGGGGAAAGGAAAAGGTGATAGTGTAGAATATTGTTTTGTTCGTATAATTTATATACATATATGGTGTATTTTGTTTTTGGGGCTAGCTGTTCTACACTATCACCCTAATGTGCCGTGTCCCTGTGCTCTGAGCCAGGAACCAATAACTCTAGTTCTATCACTATATTTAGAATATGGTAGTACATGTAGTACAATACTATAGTAGGATTTTGAACCATGAGCTATGACCTATTATAGAATATATAAACATAAAACTGCAGTCATGGCTCAATGCATAAAATCTAACTATAATAAGTAATTTATTTTATTTCAGCTTGTTTGCCAAACAATGTCTGTCGACTGATACCTGCAGTTAAATCACCATCACAACACAATACATGATGAAACTAATTGCTTATTAGAGAGAAAAAGGGCCTGTTCTATTCATCAGTGGTACTCGTTCATAGCTGGCTGGCTTGGTGCAGGTGTCTCAGCCACAGACACATACAAAGAAGCTGCCCAGGTCCTAATGCTCTAACCACTACACTACAGGCCTATATAATCTCTACAGTCCAAAGATAAGGGCTAAATCATACATGGGATTGTTGATAAAAATAGAATGAATTGTTCCTGACAGAGATTCCCTGTAGTTAGTAAGAAGGAAACCCATGAAGTGAAGCTTTACTGAACATTTCAGTGTATATACATGTACATGCAGCACATTTTTATTTCAGTTTATGCAAATGCATTAATAAATAAAGTTTGATTAGAATTTAACAATTCAACTGCTTTTCCTTCATCTATATTGTCAATAATTTCAGGTGCTTAAATTTGCTACTAGCTCCTTGATGAATGCAGACAATTCATCATCCTGTATGCCTTTTATAACAATCAAAAACCATTACCACTTTATTAAGTATAGTGTGGTGGATTTTATCAGCTGGAAAGCTATAGCATTACTTGTGGGAATTGGCTACCAATTAGGCAACTTTTCCTGGGAACAGAGCATTTAAATATTCATAATAACATAAGCCTGGTTGTATTTTCATGTTTATAATTAATTGTGTCTATGAGTTGGTAATAATGTGATAATGTTGATGAATTACACAAATCAAAGATGTTACAATGACTGACATACAAACTGGACATAGCTCTCACAGTCAACCAGACTATAGAGTGTTAAGTACCGCACTATTTTCAGCTACAAGCTTCATGTTTTCCTAGGTTTTTATTGTTACAATAAGCTAAAAGTACATTCACAGCACAGTACTCGGAATTGGACTACAGCCACAAATATCAGGGTAAAGTGAAAACTTCAAGTTTGAGGCCTCTTGTATAAATTGCCAGCAAGTAACTGATGTACGAAATACCACCGATGCTTGGGGTCTGGACCTCATCCCCTTAGGCCTGACCCTCGCCCCTGCTCACTGCAGTACCTTATATACATCCTACAACTGCGTGTTAGCTAACCAATTACAAATGCAAGTCCTTATTCTACTTACCTACTGATCACATGTTTATGGTGACAATGTATATAAATACAAGACCGCGGTGCTGATGCCGTCATACCTTTACCGTTTATTTATACCATTTTTAAGTAACAGTGCCTTGACCTTGACCCAAAACACAACCCACAAAAGGTTTTCATGAAATTACTAGACATAAGTTTGGTCACAATTATTCAACTGCAACTAAAGATATGTGTTGTCCCATTTTTCTATTTTTAAAAAAGATCCTGAGCTTTACTCCATGAGCCCCAAACACAATCCCAAAAAAGTCTTCATTTATATATATTACACACTTAATAATTTAGTTACATTATGCAATTGAACTAAAGAAATGAACATATTATTGTTTTTCATTTTTAGTTACAGTACCTTGACAAGACCCCAGGAGCCCCAAACCACCCCTTAATCTTCTTAAATACTTACTACAAACAAAAGTTAATTACATTAGTCAACTGGGGGGGGGGGGGGGGGGTAACTAAAGATATTGAATATATTACAGTTTTCCTATTTTTAGTAACAGGACCTTGACCCCGCGCCCAAAACAGGGGGGGGGGGGGGGGGGGGCAACCAATTAAAAAAATTCAAACTTCCTAACATAAGTTGGGCATTAGTTCACTATTACAAAAAATGTGTGTGGAAACTTTCTAAGTAAGAAGGGGCAAAACCCAGTCAAAATACAGACAGGGTTAGTAACTGAAAACTCTTCCTTCATTCTATTGTACATTTGATAGCGAACAGGTATTCCAACTTTCAAAGGATAGCTTTGATAGTTGCATGTAACGACCAAACACAAAACTTAAAAAATCAGACAGCAAAAACTACAAAGTCCAAAAAATTAAAAATCCCCTCAATTGTATAACTCAAAACCCCGTTTATATTTGAAACATTATCCATTTATTGTTTGTGAAAAATTTGAAATCAATCTAACAAAAAATGAAGAAGCTAGTCCAATTCTCAAAATCAACCAAAACAATCAAAATATGTTTTTACCCAAAAAACAGGTCAGACTCAGCATCTTTAGCATACAATGGAAAGAAGGGATTAGAGAACAACCTTTCCAAGTTCAAAGTGATAGCTTTGTAGTTTCCAGTAAGGACCTAAAGCAAAACTTAACCAACGCCAACGACGAAGACGACGACAATCAAGTGACGACAATAGCTCGTCATTTTTTTCAAAAATCAGACGAGCTAACAAGATTTGAAACAAATCGATTTCCTCTATCACATCTCACCTATGCTGTTTCTAAAAATAGTAACGATTGGAAAACTTTAGGCAATAAAAATGTAACCAGTTGTTTTATTTATAAATCTGCTTTAAAGTTTACCGCTATATATAGCATTCCCACAAGACAAAATCCCCGCTGTAAACGTAATGGTACCCCGCGCACGCTATTTCATATACTACGATGCGGGGAACCTAATTTTATAACTTCATGACTTTGTATATACTAAATCTGATTTGTGCGCAAGTTACAGAAGTGTTTTTCCTCGAAATTCTCTTAATTCAACCGTATTTGATGCAATTTGGAGTGGGATTTATTCAGAATATTGTTTTGCATCGGAAAAACCAGTTAGTTATTCCTTATTTACACGAATGCCTTAAATATGCGATTGGAGTTTTCAGTTGTTTCAAATCTTGTATTTATATACGTTCCGTACAACATGGGACAACTATTTGGTGGCGAGTCCATACCCCAAGCATCTGTGCGAAATACAGTTCTGAAATTGTGGCATAGCCTTATGTTCAATTTTAAAACCTTATTTCCAAGTTCCCTCTTTATTGTATTGTATGATTATAAATGATCAGACTTATTATAGGAGTAAATCCGAACAGGGTCTGTAGGGAAGTTTCATATTCTTTTTGAAAGAAGATTTTGTATCTGTAAAACGGTACATTAGCAAGGTGTTTGTAAAACATTTATGCCTCCCTGATGGCAGCCAATTAGCTTCTGTTGATGATTACTGTGACCATGACTTTTGACCTCAAAATAGATAGGGGTCACCTACAGGACACCAACCTATCAAGTTTAAGGAACCTACTCCAAAATCATTCTCTAGTTCTTGATTGGACAAGGTTCAGTTTATCAATAGACTGACTTACTATGATGGGGGTGGGGGGGGGGGGGGCATTATAATGACACATTACTTGTGATGACAATCTACTAACTCTTTACTTATCACCTTAGCTTAATAGATTGATTAATAAAACCATAATATCAAACAATTATTGATCTAATTCTGAGAACTTCCTGGCAAAATGTCACAAAACTTTAATGCCAGGGAATTAATACTTCCCTCTAGTTGCGTCTAATTGATTTAAGTGAAAAAAGCAAATACAGGCCATGTTATAACAATGACTTGATAACAGTATTATTATGTTACTTTGATGGGGTTAAATAAAAATATAAATGATCAAAATAATAATGCATTAGCAAAGTACATGATGTATTTGATACGACTGTATAGGCAATGGATTGCAAATGAATGGATCATTTATCTCTGACTCAGGTCATGAATCAAAGATATAACCTAGCTCAATCCTTATTCAAGAATTAGAGATTTACAAGTACCTACCAGGTAAACTGGCCTAGTACTGTTCTATCAAAGAACTATACTGTTTGCAATTACAGTTTTTTCCACTATTAGCCTTAATGTGCAGCTATATTTGTCATCCGTTTACTACTTGTTCTATAGAATATCGCCTGTTGCTACCCTTGTTTTGATCTTTCGAACTGCTAGATGAATTAACATTACACATAAGACAAAAACAAGCTTGAAGGTAGATGTTGTTTTTCACACAAAAAAAAACGTATTTCACCCACCACTTAACACTGAAGAGGAGTTGCAGGGACAAACTTGGGTTAGGGCTAAAGAAAAAGGCAATAACTCTGCTTAAAATTACTGAACCGGAAAATGCTGATTATATGCACATTGTCAACTAGTCTTTGCACTTATCATTCATATGAAGTTTGGTTGAAATCTGTCTAGCTATATAAGATGATTTGTGTGAACAAAAGGGCTTACAAAAAAGGACAATAACTCCACTAAAAATCACTGAACTGAAAAATACTGTTGATATGCACAACTGGACTTGGTACTCAACATTTCTACCATGTTTCTGTAAAATCCATCCAGTCACGTAGGAGGAGTAGTGCTGACAAACCTTTGCGACAAACAGACCGACAGCACCAAAGTAATTATTCTAACGCAGTTATTGACGTAACGTCGTTTCTGATTGGTTACGTCATTTAAATTTGCGACTATTAAATAGCGTATATATAGTCGCAAAAATGGAACGGCGTTTTAATTATCGCATTTAAACATATTGTGCGTTAGAAAAGGGATAACTATTTTGTGATTTTGATATTTGCGACCGTATATACGGTTTTAATGTTCGCAAACACTTTTAACAGCTCCGGCTAACGCCGTCACCATTAAAAATATTTGCAACCATTAAAAACCGTATTGCAAATATCAAAATTACAAAACAGTTATTCCTATAATATATAGCAAAAAACTAACATAACGTAAATAAAATTTGGTGACACTATGTTACGCTAAGTGAACATATATATTATCATAAACTAACTGTATTAAGATAGTTAGGTGCTTAATGATTTTCCAACAGCTTTCTATGTTAAAAAAAAAAACAACATGCCTAGGGCCTTTGCATACAACAAATATTCATTGCTTACCAGCCCTAGGATCAAATCAAACACTGTGTTGATGAAGTCAAACTTCAAACCAGGATCTTCAGTACTCTTGTACTCTTTGTTAGGATCTCTCTGTAATAAAGCAAAAATACAACATGCTTTACTGTACAGTATATCCACCATATTGTGACTGTGACTAAAGAGACATGTGTGTGAACACAGGGACTATTCTGCAGTGCCACTTTCTAATTATCATAAACTAACTGTATTAAGGTAATAAGGTGCTAAATTATTTTCCAACAGCTTTCTATGTTAAAAAAAATTCAAATATGCCCCAAGGGCCTTTGCATACAACAAACAAAATCATCAATATTAATGCTTTTTTCCCATAAATTGTCCTCACCTTCCATACCTTGAAAGACTACAGTAAAAATTTAACTTTAAGTGTCCACGAAAATAGAAATGCAATGAAAAATTAAGCAGGAACATCATGCAGGGTGTAATCTGTAACTTTATATCATTGTTTCCAATTTGACCCAAACTAAATAACAAAGTTTGAGTCTCAACATTAAAAAACAGAAATGGTTATAGTACAAAATATAAGTTTGAATTCAAAGTACGAAATAAAAAATAATTCAGTGAGTCAAATTGACAGTAAATGCCAAGACTGTTAATCAATGCGTTCAATAAACTTAATGTAGAGTTGATGAAAAACAAAACAAAAATGTTCCTATAAGGGTATGAAAACAAACATAAAAGAGCACATATGGTGGGCCAAGGTACAGCTATAGATTTATTTCCTGAACTGAACAGTGATGACGTTACCGTGCTATTTGTATTATACCGGCATGAAAGAGGCCTTATCAATTATTCAGTAAAGTATTGGCAAAGGTGAATTAAGTTAGTGTCTTACAATGGTAAAGTGTCTGGTGTAAGTATTTTAATATACTTAAGGTATACAGATTTCAATCAATTTAATAGATTAGCTTTCTGACTTTTGGTGTCTCAAACTACATTCAAAGGGAAAACTTAATGAGATACATTCAAAGAGAGATGATAAAAGGTAACATCCAAAATAAGCTTGGCTGGGAACACCTAGATTTTTGCAGATCATGTAAATACCGACTGTAAAATACCACTGAAGTAGAGTAACAATCTCCATCTGTGTTTACCTGGATGTTGAGTCTGTCCATCTATTTTAATCCTCACCCCACTAAATCTTTTAAAAGGACTCACTTGTTGTAGTTGTAGGAGTTTAACGCCCGTTCAAACCGGGTAATTTTAACAGGCGGGCAGTTTACCTATCATTCCTGGAAAGAACCAGTACTAGACCAGTACTAGACAATAGACACCTATCCTCTTTCATTAAGAAACTGCTATCAATCTATGATAGCTTACAGTAATTTCAAGTCAGCAAACCCAACCGCTCGACCTGGACCCTGTTGTTTGAAACTTTAACGGCTGTTAAGCTCACCGAGGATTAACTTTTGATTGAAATCATTATTCTTGATGGGAAACACCAGAGGAATATTTTGATTTTGCTTTGAAGCGTTTTTCATCCTTATTCTCTTGAATAATTCTACGCATTTGTTTCAGTAAGTCCTTCAAACAGCAGATAAATAACCCTTAATGTTAACCGACTGTTAGCTTAATCGTCGCTTAAAAGTTCAAACAACCGGGTCAAGGGAGGCAGACTCAATGGACTCACTTATGGACTGAACGATGATTTCAGGGAATTATCTATTCTATGGACCTGATGACATATGATATTCACCTCAGCCTCCCTAGATATCACATACCACAGGTCTATAGACTTGGATATTCAACCCTTATCATCAGTCAATATTTGGAATAACATGCAACCGCATTAAGCGGCCACAATTTTCGCTGCATCCAAGTTGACTAGCTGCCTATAACAGGTTTGTCTGTATAACCTGACTTTAACAGTCTACTTTTCCATGACGTACAACCTTTTCCATGTTTATGATAGCAGACAGAAGCAGAACATGTTATTAAGGTCAATACTGGAATATAACCTGACATTAATGACTCGTAACAGGATAGAAATCTAGGGTTGTTGAATATTGATGACACCAGTCTACTGATCAATAACGCTTCCTTCAAGTTTGAAAAGACCCGCCAGTCCGTAATCAATTTCACCATAGATATTAAATCACTGTATCTGTTTTACCTAAGAGTTAATTCTGGAGTCATGTTGATTTCAAGGGGCTTTTAAATTTTCATTGATTGTTATAATACTTATTGATTACAGTACCATTTTCAATTTCAGACTCTTCTGCATGTCAAGTTGTTGCAGGGAAAGCTGGTGGATTCAGAATATTTGTTGCATTGAACATTAGATGTCTGCTGGCAGTACAGTGCAGACTATGATCAGCTTGAAGTATGTGCTGTCTTGTCATAGTCTAGCATTCTGTCCCTTTCTGCTCTCCCTGAATGGCTCAATGGTTAAGGTTGCTGATTTGTAAACTTACTGATACCAGGTCATGGGTTCAAGTGCGAGTGAGCCTCACACTTCTGTGATGAAAGCTTTCTGTTAGGTGTCAAGTACCAGGTAAAGCTTGGCAAATGACATTGTTGTAACCTAATAATGCCACTGAATACTATTGTCCTTTAACCAAAATTAGAATGAACAATTCTTACCTTAAATGCAGCGTTTATTTCAAGGAATGAATCAAATGTGGTAGAGTAGAACTCCTGAACACCCTTCCAGATACCCGTTTCCCTGGCTGATCTTACATCTTCCCTGCAAAACATTATACATTCAAATCTTTATTTTCTATTTTGTTTTATACTAATTTGTAAAACAAGTTCCCTCAAATTTTATTAATCTTTCTCACCACACCATACGCAACAGAACCAATTGCTTATTAGAGAAAGAGAGACTTCTATTAAATCAATCTTTCATTTCTACAAACCATTTACAGCTAGACGGACTGAGGCATATCCTGCAAGCACCTGATGGCTAACTCCTCACAGCCATTTGATAGGATGAGCTCTGATCTAAAATCACTGGGCATAGAACATCCCACTTGAACATAGGTAGTACCATATGACGACATGTAAACAATTGTATCAGAAACAGCCTTCAGATAAGGTTCTTTAATTTCCAACATTTGAAAACTTAATAGCTTCAAAACTAACAACCATTTCTCTTGCATGTATTATGACATACATTGGAAATCAAGTTTTCACTTTTTTAATGATACTCAAGTGTATTTCAAATTTTAATTAAGTTATTTTGGATGAAATCTAACTGCAGATATCATGTGTAATCATGATTTATTGTTATGAGAATCTAAAAATAGAACTGCTTCTCACCGTAACTGATCAGATGTTTTAGTCCGAACTGGGTAGATAACTCTTTCAGCCTGGTTATGTGATGTACTGCTAGCGCCAGCACCAGCATTATCACAACCTTTGGATGCATTTGACAGATTTAAGTGAATATCTTGTTTGGATAGCGATGACCCCTGTGTTCCCTTTGACATTTTGGAACTTGTTGACACCATCGTGTTTCTGCTAGATGCCCTCGAGTCTTGTACATATGAGGGTGTAGTGCTCCTTGACCTAGCATTTGGCACTGTTAACCTCCCTCTACTGTGAATGGGAGGTAACTCTGTATTAGAAAGGTCAGAGGAGCTACTACTCTCACATTCTGGCAGATTTACAACATTGTTAAGTCCTTTATTTTTAGATTTCTTTGAGTTATTGTTAGGCGTGAGATTGTTAAAGAAATTAGCTATGGAGTTAAGTCCCCTTCTTCCACTAGATCCTTTCTCTTTCTGTTCCTGAAATAGAAAAAAACTGGAATATGTAACCATGGTAACCATTAAAATATCTGAAATAAAATCTCATCAACTGTAGATGTGTCCCCACAATTCTGCAGGCTCATAAGCCCCCGCGCAGGATGACGTTCAAAATGTACCACCCGTACACTGTACTAAGTAACTAAGCTACGACTTTACGCCTAACAAAAAGCATAAACAAGCCTTGATCATTTCAGATATTCAGGCTCTGGAATACTGGGATTATATCTCAAGTTTCAGTGTCATATTTGTATGTCAACTTTCGAGCTATTCTGCTGAAAATGGAACTATTAAAGTGCTTTTTTGTATCATTTTATGAACAAACATGAGCAAATTGAAAACATCATTTTGATTCAGGATACATGCTTTTTTTTTACACAGACTGCGTTGTCAATAGAACTCCTGTAAATACAGTCAAACCTGTGCTAGTGGCTACCTCTGAATAAAGGTCACACTGTGAGTAAAGACCAGTCTTTCAGAAACCAATATTGATTAAACAGAACAATTTGACCTCTGAGTAAAGGTCACCTGTCAACAAAGGTCACATTTTGTCTCTCCAAAGGATGATCTTTGTTCACAGGTTTGACTGTACTGTCAAATCTAAATTGAAGACCTCCCCAAAATGAAAACCACCCTGTGAATAATGACCAGTATAGAGCTAGAAAAATGTGCACTATTCAACTTTCATAGTACAACCACCTGTGAATATAGATCACCAATCAACAATGCCCTCAAATATAAGAAATATAGGAGTCAGTTTGTTGAAAGCACATAAACATCATCATCTTTTCTCTGTATTTAATTAAGAAATAATAAATGTCTCCCTGTATTTCATCTGTCAGGAGATTGGATGTGTAGTAATTAAATTACCAGTGCATAGCACGAGTAATTTAGTTTTTCGCATCCAAACGACTGGCTGTATTTTATTAAATGATAAAATATAGGGAACAATTTATTATCTCGATTCACGTGATTTTCTTTGAATACTATCCCGAACTTTATTTAACGCGTAGAAGTACTTCATTGTAACCTTGAAATGCAAAATACGATTGATCGTGCTTGTTTACATACGTCAAGGCGTTACGTCATTTACCGCAAGTTGTCCTTGGAAAAACATGCTGTATTTTATCGTAAAATAAAATACAGGCTTTTCCAGATATGTTTATATAGGAAAATCAGCTGCTTGTATTAGAATACATGTTGTAGCACTGAGCTAAGGGCTAGCAAGAGAAGTAGATAATGCCAACTAACAAACAAGAAAAACTGGCTCCGTAAATATTCAATTAGCAAAAATGCTCTTATCAAGTATGTGCTACATGAACAGGGCTTAATGAAATAAATAACTCAAAGAAAAAACATGTCAATGCTTGCCCAGGTGAGTTTCACGGCTATCATAGTTAGGTGTGTACTTCCCTAACCATCATTCCTAGGAAGTTCATGTATACAATACCCTCCATAAGAAACTGTTTGGACTTTTACAAAACTAGAACGTCAAAAGGAGAAAACCCCCAATACAGCTTGTCACAGAAGTATGGCAACCAAAGAAAGGAATGGCCACAAGGACATACATTTCAGTTATTATACAATAGGTTGTGTAAAGTATGTTTTAATACCACACAAAAAGTAAGGTTGGAAAGTATGGATTATTATTAAATTTAATAGGTTTATTTCAAACATGTTAATATCACTAACCTCCCTATCAAATTTCATGATCCTAGCCCCAAGCGTTCTTAAGTTATCATCCGAAAACCGTTTAACTGTTCCGAGTCATGGACCTGACCTACAGACCTCAAAGTCAGGCCGACCTGATTTCTGAGTTACACCTGTGTACCAAACATTATTTAAATAGGTCAAGCCTTTCATGAGTTATCATCCGGAAACAGTTTTACGTTCAGCGTCACTGGACCTTGACCTTTGGCCTACTGACCCCAAAGTCGAACTTGACCTGTATTTCATGATGTTACAGCTTTGTACCAAAAATAATATAAATCGGTCAAGTCGTTCATGAGTTATCATCTGAAACCGTTTTACTGTTCTGAGTCACTGTGACCTTGACCTACAGACCTCAAAGTCAAACTTGACCTGTATTTCATGATGTAACACCTGTGTACCAAAAATTATTTAAATCGGTCAAGTCTTTCATGAGTTATCATCCGGAAACCGTTTTACTGTTCAGAGTCACTGTGACCTTGACCTTTGACCTACTGACCCCAAAGTCAAACTTGAGCTGTATTTTCTGATGATGCACCTGTGTACCAAAAATTATTTAAATCGGTCAAGTCGTTCATGAGTTACCATCCGGAAACCGTTTTACTGTTCAAGGTTACTGTAACCTTGACTTTTGGCCTACTGACCCCAAAGTCGAACTTGACCTGTATTTCATGATGTTACAACTGTGTACCAAAAATTATTTAAATTGGTCCAGTTGTTCATGAGTTATCATCTGGAAACTGTTTTACTGTTCAGTTTCACTGTGACCTTGACCTTTGACCTACTGACCCCAAAGTCGAACGGACCTGTATTTTTTATGTTGCACCTGTGTACCAAATATTATTTAAATCGGTCAAGTCGTTCATGAGTTATCATCCGGAAACCATAAAACCAACAGACCGACCGACCGACCGACCGACAAACCGACAAGCTCACTCCTATATACCCCCCCAAACTTCGTTTTGTGGGGGTATAACAAGACAAAGTAAATACTGTGGTTAGAACCAATAGACGTCAAGAAAATTTTGACTGTAGAATGACAACAAAGGTACAAATTTAGGAGCTTAACATTTTATGAAGTTTTATGTACATGATGTCATGTTATCAACAAGGACAAAACTGCACAGTTTCTCTTTGCAAGTTTTCTGTCATGAATTAAAGCCTTAGAAACTGAACAAAAATGTTATGCTACACTTGCTGTACAAAACTCACTGGAGATAACTTGTCTGTATATTACCTCGCTGACTTAATCTATAATTTAAAGGTATAATTACAGACATCCAGTTGTCTAGTATTACACAATCAGGTATTCAGCATTATTATAAATCTAGACTACAGGAAATCAAACAACAGTCTCGGCATTGAGTTTCTGGGATTGGTCTAGTGGGACTCAGGGAGGCTCGGGGCAAGACATCTTCTTGTTTAAAAAGTCTTGACCAAACCATGTTCTTATTATACTTATAAACCTAATGACAGCATTTTTTAAGCTTATAAAGAGATGGGGGTTCAGTAGAACACTTGTGTCGCCCTCTAACACTTTGTCAGAATAACCAAAAAGTTTACAAGTATTCAAGAAATGCCAAAGCGACTGATATTATAATAAAAAACAAAAACAATTGACTTTTTCCATGTTTTACTTTTATTAGGTCAAGCATTTCACAATGGACAAAGTGATCCCTATGTTTCGCCTTTTCTCCAAAAGGGTGACACAAAAACTTGACTTGACACCATGAAGTAAGGCAATTACATCAATTCAATAAAGTCACTTTACAAAAACAAATCAGGGGAATCATTGTTATATATGCGTTTAAAGAGTGTTCCATGATGCATCGTTTGTTGCAAAAAATGATGGCCAAAGGTTAACAGAAAATGGGGGAACTTTTGACCGAGTGAGGTAGGGGTTAAAAACAAAACATGATTTGTTTTCATCCAGCTATGTTCAAGCAAACTTAGAAGTTTCTCATTTTGTTTAGTATATTATATATATATTAAAGTACTGGTTAAATACGCCTGTAAATACAACCTGTTACATTCAGATTCTTTGAATCACAAAGATTGAACCACACATTGTTCATATGGAAATATCATCGCTTTGGCACTAGCATATCATTACATGTATACAAAATTATTTTCCTCTTTTACAGTAAAGTAATTGTTTTGAGTGTTTTTGATCTGAACCTAAAATATTTGCCACCATTTAATAGATCTAAAATATTTGTCCCCTTTAAAGATTTGCCGTAATTGGTGTATGTTTATTCTTCAATTGCGACAGGCCCATATTCTTTTATTTTTCATTTTACAGATTTTTTTTTTCAAAACAGGGAAAAAGAATAAAACTGAGTAAAATTAGCATTTCGGTAAAAATTATAATGGATTTTTTCTTTCATTTTCTTAAAAATCTTAGTAGAATAATAATGATGATAATAATAATAAAGTCTTTATTTACAGAGGCTACACATTTGATGGACCTAATCTTCCATATGGGCCTCTATTATAAACATGTACATATTTATAAACATTATGAAAAGGATTTAACATAATTCACATAGAAAATTACAGATTTCAAACATAGGATACATAGAACAGTTACAATGTAACAAGAGACATTAAAAAGATTTACATTAAAGTCTCACACAACATAGGTATGTTATTATGATTAATAAGTAATGAATTTACAGCAAATAGATAAGTAAGTTACTATGTCTTAATTAGTAAAGAACAACTGTAAATATAATTTTTTAAATGATGTTTCAGCCTTTCGTATATTTAATGGAAGAGCATTCCATACAGGATAGTGACTTTCTATAAAACTCTATATTTGGTTTGGGGACATGTAGATCACAGTTATTGGCTGATCTTAAGTTGAAGTTATGAGTTGAATTCGACATTTGGAATTTGTTTTTCATATATAGTGGTGAATTATCTTCATTTAATGATTTATATACCGGTACAAAAATTGCTTTCTTAAAGTTAACTCTATCACTGAATTTCATCCATCCGAATTCTTTGAATAAATTTTCTGAGGGGGTATTATAATCTTTGTCAAGATTAATATGTGCTGCTCTTTTTTTGAAATTTGTAAATATCATTTGTTAGTTCATCACTAAGATTTCCCCATATAGTACAGCAGTAATCTAGGTGTGGTAGTATATAGCCATTGAAGTGAATATTCAGATATTGTTTTATCTGTATGAGTAAATATAGCAGAGAATTACACCTTTTTAGCCTGCATTTTCCATTTAAGACTCTAAATATCAACTTGTATTCCATGAAGTTTTTCTGACTGAGTGTATTCAATTGTCTGATTTTTGAGGTTTAACTGGGTGGTCTTTGACAATTTAGTTTTGCTTTGAATGTGAGTTGATGATGATGTATACATTGCTTTAGTTTTTTGTGCACATATGTTTGACAAAAGGACACAAGATATTGTTGTCAGTATCTATTACTTGTGTTGGCATTTAATTCTGTGTTGTTTATTTTTTTTTTGCTCAGGATGTCAATAGAATTTTAGAAAATATTTAGGTCTAACTTTTTTCTATACTGTCCTAACATAAATTCGTTAACATGATAATAAAAATTCTGTAAAATAACGATACTTAAATATTTATTTGTGCAAAGTTTGATTGAACTGCATTTTGTCGTTGGAGATATTTTGATAATATGAGTTTTCTACCTTCCAATCCACTTTTGTACTGTAGAAGGCCCTATGTTGACTTTTATACATTGTAAATCAGTGTTCCAGCTTGGATTTAAAAAAGGCAGGGTGCCACTTTCTTATGGACATAAGTCCAATGTCAACCTGACACAGCAAGGAGGACAACAACATAACTTAGTTTTTTTTGTCATCCCACTACACACATCCCATTGTCACTCGGCCTTTTGTGTGTTGTTTTTGACCTCTCAAACCTTTTCATAAATCAAGAAAAACTGGTATAGGCTGCTCATCAAATTACTGGATGACTACAAAAAATTCCAGCTATACGCTTACCGGACGAGCAGCCACTCCCATTATGGACTGTCAGGCAGATCTTGCATATGGTCGATGACTCAAGTCTAGCTAACACAGATTATTGGATTCCATGCTTGTAAAGGTATACATACAGTTCCCTGAATGAATAATGCCAAAAAACTTACATTTCTCCGTGCCAGTCTCCGAGGCTCTCTTTGTTCAGCAGCTTCGCGGCTGTAAAATCCTCCACATTTTGGACAAATTGTTCTGCGAGAACCGTTTGGTACCGACGACGTAAAATCACATGTCGGACAAGTTATTTCATATCTATCAGGGTTAGTTGAGCTGCTAGCCATAAGCGGCGTTGAAGCCGACATTAAAATAATTTCGTTAACTCACTAAAATCGCCATTGCTACCTCTGACTATCGATTTTTCGCAGAATGAGAAAGAAATTTGCACCTCGTCCGCCATGTTTTGTAAACAAATGGTTGAGTCTATTCCCCGTATCGTATCGTACCATAACGTACACACTCCTCACATTGTTTATTTCCCCTTGCTGTATGGTTTGTATAACTTTATATTTTGAATGTATATATACCCTTAATTAAATTATAAGGCAATAGGAAACTGAATATTTCCGTATTATTTCTAACTTCGATCTTCTACATGTTACTATCGAACAACCAGTAACGATCATCCGTCTACAGTATATCATATCTATTTTGTGGTACTGCCTATCTATCTTCCGTATTGTCGAACCTCTCGCGAGGACTTAGACATTGACGCGCACCAACAAACAAGAGAGAAAAGAATAAAAGCACACAAATAGAGATTATATACAGGTTGTATTTAAAAACAGGTAAAAAACAAAGCAGGTTTCTAGGGGGACACATGTTCAACCTGGCACACTGCCTCGCCCTGGCTGAATCGTTCCGCATCAAAAGAGGCAATATTCCCAGCAAGCGAGTTCCAATGGACTATAGTGCTAGGGGAAAAAATACTTATAGAAATCAGAGGTTGTTGGATTTGTCTGTAGGCGATTGAGTGGGATAGACGACTTGTTCTTGTATCTGGTTGAAGGTAGTTTACCGATGGAATTGCAACTAGGTTATGAGTAATGTTATTGAGCATAACCGGTCTTTGATCAATGCGGCGTATGTCAAGTCGTCTGCAGTTTAAGTTGGTCAACACGTTGGTGACACTTGGGGTGCAGGTGATCATACATTGTCCAGCGAGTAGCCCGTCTCTGTATGGACTCAAGTTGTCCGATGCCAGCGCTCGTGTGTCGTGACCAAACTGAGGAGCAGTACTCAAGCAGTGGTCTTACAATTGTCATAAAGGCTGTTGATTTTAGCTTGATTGAATGTACTTTTATGTTTCTCTTTAAAAAACCTAGTGTTTGATTTGCTTTTGTGGTGATGTTGTCTATATGTTTGTTCCATGTTAGGTCATTTGATATTGTGACACCAAGATATTTTGCTGATGAGACTGTTTCAAGTGTGATGTTATGTAGTGTGTATTTGGTGTCAATTACATTTTTTCTTTTGAATAACTTGGCATTTTGTTGGGTTAAAGTTCATTTCCCAACGTGATTCCCATCTATGGAGCTGGTCTAGGTCATATTGAAGGTATTTGGAGTGTGTAGCTACAGTGAGAGACAGATAAATGGCAGTATCAACTGCAAAGAGACAGACTTTTGAGTGTGAAGCATACTCGGGAAGGTCATTGATGTAGATTAGGAATAGTGCGGGGTCAAGAACAGACCCCTGGGGGTACCCCATTGGAGGCATGGATAGTATCAGACTATGAACCATTTATGATAACTGCATGTGATCTGTTGTTAAGAAAAGATTTTATCCAAGAAAGTGTAGTTCCACGGATACTATAGAAGTGGAGTTTGTACAGAAGTGTTTCATGGTTTACCATATCAAATTACCATATCTTTGCTGTCGAGGAGAATCAAATCTACTTGGCTTTTGGGATTTACAGCTTTCAATAGGTCATCCACAGCCTTGAGAAGTTAGGTATTGCAGGAACTTTTTCCCCTGGAGCCATGTTGAAGTTCATAGAAAAGATTAGAATGTGAGAAATGCTTTTTGATGCTGGACGATACAACATATTCCAGAGTTTTACAGAGAATACAGGTGAGTGAGATCGGACGATAGTTCGCTGGATCACTTTTTGGGCCCTTTTAGTGGTCTCGGACAACATTGACCATCTTCCTAGGCTGGGCAGTCGTACCAGTTTCGAGACGTTTGGAGAATGAGCCTCTCAAGAGTATTATGGTCAGGGTGCACGCAGGGTGTTGATGAAAGTAACAAGAGCCATGTTAGATTTGGCCATCCCCCGCCGAGTCATTCTATGACCAAGAAATTTGAGGTGAGAGGAATGGATATGGTAAAGGTGCTAATTGGATAAAATACAAATGTACTAGTAATTATAACGTGTTGTTAGGTGTTATTCACCGACTAATTGAGTTATTGCACTCTTAAAATCTGAAATTGTATGCTCTGCACAAACGTTTTATGTGAAAAACCAATAAAAAGAGATAACTCAAGACCAGGGTAAGTTTGAGTTATGAATCTTCGACACTGCACTGCATCTTAATGTCCTCTATGTATGTATCAATTTGATCAATTTAGTTCTGTACTTAAGGAGGTATGGCCCTGACAAAAAGTAATAAAGAGAGATAATAAAAAAATAACTAGAGTTAAGTTCCTTGTACACTGCACTTTCTCTCAATGTCCTCTGTATATATGTAAGGTTTGAATAAATTCCCTTATATACTTTCATAGTTATTCTCCGGACAAAAGTGTAACGGACGGAGCCCGTTACAATATCCCCTCCGCCTAGGGATAACTAGATGCCCATGTGCAACATATGTCGAGCCCGCCAGCTGTCAAAAGGAATAACTCCTTACCAAGTAGAGAAAGGTCAAAATACACGTAATATTGGATGTAACATGCATGTTGTACTACAGAAAAGTGGTCTCAATTTTTCTCTACGGCTAGTTATAAAAAAGTTACAATATAAGCTATTGATACAGACAACAAAGGGAAGTGATTCTAAAAAAGGGTAGCCCATGGTGGTGAAAATTTGTGCCAAGTTACATCAAAATCCCTACATGTATGAAGAAGAAATGCCCCGGACAAAGATATTCTTGAAATTGACCTTTTACCTCTAAGTGTGACCTTGACCTTAGAACTAGGTACCTGGTTCTTGCGCATGACACTCCGTCTCATGGTGGTGAACATTTTTGCCGAGTAACATGAAAATCCCTTCATGCATAAAGAAGAAATGCTCCGGACATTTTTGAATTTGACCTTTAACCTCTAAATGTGACCTTGACCTTAGCCATAGGGACCTGCTTCTTGCGCAGGACACTCCGTCTCATGATGGTGAACATTTGTGCCAAGTTATTTAAGAATCCCTTTATCCATGGATAAGTTACATCCCAGACAAACTCGGACGGACGCCCGCACACACGGGCGCACGCACGCATAAACGCACATACACCGAATCGAGCTCACCGCAAGCGGGCTCGACAAAAAATTAGATAACTGCAAGATAGTTGTTCCAGTTAAAACAATTAAAATTGTTAAAACTGTTAAAAAGAGTAAAAGAATAAAAGGTTTGAAAACAACTGCTGTATTATTTAATACTGGGCTTCGAACTGCCTGCTTGAATGATTCAAGTTCAGACAGGGTTGCAATATGTGAGGGTAACCAATTTCACAGGTTTGTAGAATGGGAAAAAAGAGTGCTTAAAGAAGTTTGCATGGGTTTGGCGGATACTAAGGGGGTGCATATGACTTTTTAACCTATTTAGGACTTCTAGATAGCTGGGTAGGGAGATTGCCGCAAGATTGTTGTATATTTTGTAGAACATATCCAGTTTGGAGGCCTGTTCTCAAAGGCGCTCCAGCCAAGGGTGTACTGCAGGCCTGTCAACCTAGTATCTCTTGGGTGATCATTTTTCCCCATCTGACTAATTGTGCATCGCTGGACCATTTCCAGCTTATGTATATTAACCTGGGTGTGATGCGTCCAAACAGATGATTCGTACTCCAATTGGGGTCTTACTAATGTTTTATAAGAAAGCGATTTGATATTTTCATGTTTTGTTTTAATGTTACGTTTAAGAAGCCTAGAGTTATGTTTGCGTTTGTTTTTATTTTGGGGATGTGTGTATTCTAGTTGAGATCTTGGCCAATGCCAATACACTGTGTCTCCATTATCGCCCCACACCTCTCGCAATATATGATTATATGATATGGAGGACATGGCACTTCCTGTGCTTAAATTCCATGACCCACAATCTCTTCAAAGTTTCTAGTTTAATGTGATCATTTTGTAACCTTGGGCAATCAGAAGGGACGTAACTGCAAGATAAACAGCTTTATCATCAGCTAATAGCCGCAGATGGGAGGTGACCGTGTCAGGGAGATCATTTATGTAGAGTAGGTAGAGTAGAGGTACCAAGACAGAATATGGGCCTGTAGTTTGCAGGGTCTCTAGTATCACCTGTTTAGCTCACCTGGCACTATGTGCTAGTGTGAGCTTAGGATGGATGATTGTCCGTCGCCCGACAACATTTTGCTTCAAAAGATATCTCTCTTTGAAGCCATTGGGCCAATGTTGATGAAACTTGGCAGGGATGTTCCTTGCATGAAGCTCTACCAAAGTTGTTCCATTCCATGCAGAACTCAGGTTGCTATGGCAACAAATAGGGAAAACTTATCTTATTCTCTGAAACAACAAGGCCTAGAGCTTAGATTATTTAGTATGATGTAGCATTGCCAAGTGGACCAGTATCAATATTGTTCAAATTATGACCCCTGGGTCAAAATTGACCCGGCCGGGGGATCACTTGATTTCACACATACTACTTTAGGAAAACGTTTAAAATAGTTTTTCTCTGAAACCACAAGGCCTTAAGCTTAGATATTTGGCATGTAGCATTGCCTAGTGACTTCTTTTAAAATTTCTCAACTCATGACCCCTGGGTCAAAACTGACCCCGCCCGGGGATCACTGGTTTTACATAGGTTTCTAAAAAGGAAAAACCTCAACTTTATTGTTCTCCAAAACCACAAGAATAGAGCTAAGATATCTAGTATACAGCATTGTGTAGTGGACCTCTACCAAGTTTGTTCAAATCATGTTCCTATGCCCAGTATTGTCCCCGCACACGGGATCACTTGCTTTACATTGACATATATAGGAAAACCTTTAGAACTCTTCTCTAGAGCTTAGATATTAAGTGTATAACAGTGTCTAGTGGACCTCTTTAGTGTTTGTTCAAATCATGCCCCGGGAGCCACTTGGTATAGGAAAAACTTTAAAAATCTTGTTTTCCTTAACCACAAGGCTTAGAGCTAAGATATTTGTTATGTAAAATTGTCTAGTGGTCTTCTACCAATTTTGTACAAATCATGTCCCTGTGGTCAAGAACACTGGTACATGTACTCAGGTGAGCGATATAGGACCACCATAGCCCTCTTGTTTAAATAGTGGGGCGACGCTTGTCTTCGTCCAATCGGATTGGAGTTGACCGGTATTAAGGGACTTTTTTAAAAATAAGAGCTACTATGTTTAGGATCTCAGGGTTGAGCTCCCTTAGAATAATAGGCTGTATCATGTCTGAGCCAACAGTCTCACTCACTTTTAAGTTTTAAGCAGTTTCATGATACATTTGGGGTCGATTACAATGTCGGGCATTGCATGGTATTTCCTCCCCCCAAGGACATTCCTACACAACAGGGACAGAGACAAGGCAGAAACACATGGAAAACGGACCGAAATTGATTATTTAGGATATCTGCTTGACAAAGATTATTTGGGATGATTTTATCATTTGTCTGATCTACCTTGGTTATCTTGTCTGGCACTTTTTATAAGTGAGAAGGGGCGTTTAGTGTTAAATTTGGTAATGTGTGTGCTTTATGAGTGTTGGATGTCTAGTATGCTTACTATATATACCTCATATGAGTTCAAAATTTTGTGCTGAATGAGCTGTTTGATAGTTCTAAATTTGCTAATATATTGATTTTGACCCCTGTTTGACCTTTTGATAAAGTTTGACCCTTTTAATGAAAAATGTTTTTTATGTCTTTTGTGACGCATGGAAGAAGTTTCTCATTGCTTAGTTTTTAAATTTGGGCAAAACTTTTATATGCCATTTGGAATTAGAGAGTTTAAACCTAATCCAGAGGTAAAGGTTAGCGATATGGGCATGTAGTTTGCAGGGTCACTAGTGTCATATTTTTAAAATAGTGGGGCGATGTTTGTCTTCGTGTTAGTTTTTTTTGAATGGGACAAACTTTGATACGCCTTCTTGAATTAAGAGTTTAAATCCGGCCTAGAGGTCATTAACTGGAATTGCTTGCATATTTTAAGATGTTGACCTTGGAGCTTTTGATAAAGTGCTTGAAGTCCGATTTATTTTTCTTGAATAATGGGATGCCTATGGTGTTTGTATATTTACGAAAGGATTTAATCACAAGAGTATAGTCTGAAAAACAAATTTTGACGGATACTGTGCTTATATGTGCGGGGTTTGTTGTCAGGAATAGGGTCAAAAAATGTTCATTACGTGTAGAGATTATGAATGGGAGGTGTGATTCGTGGAAACAATGTTAGTCTAGACGTTAAATACAATCTAAAAGACAAAGGTAACGTCATAAAAGTAAAGTGTAGTATACAGAGTAATTGGTAAGTCCACATAGACTAGCTGGTGATAAATCTTAAATAGCCTGAGAAGGGAGTTGTGGTCTCTTCGTTAGACAAGGGTGTCCAAGTGGATGTTGCTTAACGTCTGGGTTACACTGGTGGTATAGGAATAATCATTCAGGGCATATCGTGCTGCTGCACATTGGACCCCTTTAACGTTTTGGGCTACGTGTTTTGCCACTGAGCAGTGCTCAAGTTGTGGGCGTACATAGGTGGTATAAGTGGGCGTGCATAAGTGGTATAAGTAGGCGTACATAGGTGGTATAAGTGGGCGTACATAGGTGGTATAAGTAGGCGTACATAGGTGGTATAAGTAGGCGTACATAGGTGGTATAAGCAGCCTCTTTTACCTTAAAACTGTTTGTCTTACATTGAATGGAGTTATTAGATTTTGAAACCATGTTGTTAACATGTTTTGACCAATTGAGATCTTCAGTAATAGTGACACCTAAATACTATCAGTAGATTTTAACAATAAATAACGAAGGGTATAGGGATTTATGGGTGTTCTCTTTCTGGATATTTCCAAACAGTTTGCAATAAAAAACGTAAGTTTATCAGCTCTTAAAAGCCCAATTAATCTAATCAAAAAGTGGTCTGAACATATACTGGAAAAGTAGAGTACAATGTTTATAATGGTGTATCATCCAAGCACCATATTCAGGGCCGTTGGGAAATGACTTCGGTAAAAATCGTATGCGGAGCTTCCGGAACTCCATATGCGGATGAATTTAAAGGAAAAACAAGGTAGGTGATGTTACATTTGTCCATTTTTCATATAATCAAAGAAGAATTGCAAAAAAAAAACTCGAATGCTATTCGATCCTCACATAAATTCCGCATCTCTCCGTATATGTTGTTTGCTTGAACGTTTAGAAATGACAATGAAATCTTTAAACATAGTGTCTGAAAAATGTGAAAGAAAGTAGTCAACAATTATGAATGATCATGTTATTGTTGTAAATCGCATTTCTGGCGAGGTATGAACGAAGAATATTAGAAAATATGTACAAACCTGCTATTGGAAGAAATAAAACATACACAAAATGTTCTGGGAAGGAATTCCTGGGCTAAAATGTAGATGCACTACATATGCGCAGTGTGCACTCCATATGTGCTATAAGATGTTATATGGGGTTGTTCAAAACTCTTATGATTCATTATTCTTCGTTATGTATCGCATAGAAGAATGTGCTCACTGCAAATGTGAGGCATGCACTACATATGAATCACTTATGAATGTTTGGCGCATGTGCTACATCTTTGTATGCATTACACATATTTTGTGTAAGTTATATACATTGATCTTCAGAGTGACTTAAATGTACGTCTCGGTGAACAAATATACAAATGTAGTCACACTGGGTTGAAATAAGATAAGATAAGATAAGGTAAGTTATATTTCATGTCGGAAATACTACAGACAGTCAACAAAGCCTGCAGTTTACAGTATAGCAGTTCATTGTAGGAAGAGAAGTAATCATTATACACAAATCTCAGAGCCCTTTCTTGTATTTTTTCCCCTTTTTTCAAGTATTTGTTTCAGAACAGTAGTGCCAAGCCATAGACCAGGAATTGAAATATGACAAAATGAATATATGAAAATTTTCAGCTTTTTAAGTTTAATTGAATCTTTTCCAATTCGTTTCATAATATTTAGCTGCCTTCCGGCTTTTTTACAGATTGTCAAAACTTAATTTGTAATCCGTTTCTGTACCCAATAGTTAAACTGTATCTTCACAGGATAGTTACTGGACCCTAGACAAAAACTGGATGTTTCAAAAATGTCTTTTGACTACTGCTAGACTTAAACTTGTCTGGATTGGTGCTTTGTTACTTTACCAGTCAAGAAGTACATTACTTTCATTTTGCAAAACTTGTATTAATGCATGAAAGTTTGGCGAATGAAATGACAAGGTGCTGTCGTCAGCATAGTTATTATAATGTACCCCTGTGTATGAAACAAAAGAATAGCATTTATAAATACATTAAACAAGCCATGTTATGACAATTTTGCTAGAATGATATTGTAAGGCCTTTGGCAGATCCGTGAGGACTGATGCTACATACTCATTTTCGTCGAGGGCCTGCCTCAAGTCATCCAACAATGTTAGTATTACAGTCTGGCAACCATGACCTTTCCTGAAAGCATAAAAAATTGTCAAAAATAGTGTCAACGTAAGTTGAAAGTTGAGATAAAAATAAATAAAAGATTTTAGAAGGTATGGGTATAGGTATAATACTTACAGTTCTGTAATTAGATTGAAATAAAGCGTCACTCTTCTTAAAAAGACGTGTTACTTGTGCTTATTTTAATCTATCTGGAAAATTGTTAGAGTAGATGGAGAATCATTAAATTAGCAAGCGGTCCAATGGTGAAAATTTACCATACTAAGCATTTAACATATATTTTCGCCTCACTTAAACGTATCAATTATTTTAGATAATGGTATCTTCATTTATAGGCAAAAAATTAAAACTGTTTTGGGAAAAATTCCTATCATGAATTTTGTTCAAACTGGGATGGTCTTGTGGGTTAAACGTTGCCGATGTGAAATATAATTGCTGGGCCATGATTGATCTCAGTCCGCCAAAATCGCCGTAAGAGACATAATCCTTGTGCTACACAGTGTACACCTAAAAGTTTAGCTCACATTCCGGAGAAGGGGTCAAGAGAGCGTTTGTGATCAAAATCTTATTTCGTTATATGCTGATGTATATAAACGTGTGTAAAGCCATATATCACAATGAGTTAAGTTATCACACTATTCTTTGCTTGTCAAAATTTTACAAGTGATATTTACTACAATAAACGGATTTCAATTAGTGTATCATTCTCACTTTTTTGAAAATAACTCAAGAAGTAGTGCGTTATGAATCATAGGAGTTTAGAACAACCCCATATAACATCTTATAGCACATATGGTGTGCACACTACGCATATGACGCAATCAAAAATAATAGTTAGGTTCTTAAACAAATCTTTTTCATGCGACTGATGTATTTATACTGACATATTTCCATTTCTATATTTTATTTTTGCGCGGGAGTAAATTAGAAAAGTCGGAAGGAGCTACTTCCATGTCCGAAACTCCGCCTACTTTTCCGAGTGCTTTAATCATATTAATGCACTCGAATTGACTATAGAAATATACCGTAGGCATATTAGAATAAATGATCGTGTTTGTTTCAATTTATCAACATCTGCACTTGACCTAATAAAAACATGTATTGGTCTATTCCTTGATACAAAAAGTACTGCCATACACCTCTCGCGGGTGTATTGCTTGGAAATGAGTAACTAGCCGATAATGTAACTCTTTCAATATTCAAATATCTATCTCGAATATTTTATTTATTTTAAGGTTCCACAGGAACCATGTTTAGATTGGTACGATTAAGATAATATCAGAAGAGACCACAACGTGAGTCCTATTATTCTGCGTGTTTATGCTTAGGTTTGATCTACCTTTTTAGATGTATCCGATTACTTAGCCAAAACCCCAGTCACGACAAAACACTGTTTTTTGTTGAAGATTTACCTCTAAGATCATGCAACCTTTAAATGCCGTGGGTGTGTCAGTTGAACTATGCCGGCATTGAACACTATCAAAGAGATCACTCATACAGTCATGTATCCCCTACTAGCTAGTAGCAACCTCTTACTATGCATACACTACACGTTCGCAAAATATATTTATTATTATTATTATTATTACAATTTATTTCCCATTTTACATGGATTTAACAATGATAATACAAATATATTTACATGTCATAGAAAATACCACTAGAAAAAAAAACAGTTTATACACTATGATACAGTATTTATAGGAAATGATACACATAATTCATACAAAAACCAAAAGGTATAGCAGTCTAAACTTATCGAAACGAAATATAAGTGTTAGACAAGGTTATAGTATAAAATGTATGTACCTCAATACATTTCGCATAGCTTGATTACTGTTATAACAATAAACATAAGTTTTCTTGAAATGTTTTGTGCGAATATCCGTGTCTTAAGGCGTTTAGATCTTTATATTTTCCAAGCTGGTATCAAATATCGCGCTCGGATTGATGTTACCGTTATTCTTCAGGAAAATACTGCCCATGACTGTATTTCCCTGTACTCTCCTTACTATGTGCAAGGCTTCAACATGCGTGTCCCCACGCAACATTTTTTTCGGCTCATCTGTTTGCCATTTTCGTATACAAATGCTATTTATCCAAAGTAACTTGTGAAATTCCATGTTTTAGGAAGGGTTTCAGACAATCGTTCTTAGATTATTACTCCCATACAATCCGAGGGAATTATGCTTGCGAACATACTATAATCTTGCATTGATGAAGGGTCTTGGGCTTACTACGCATCTACACTCCACACAGTGATATTCTAACCGGTATATCACTCAAAAGTGAAATCTATTTCCTAAATAGAACGCTTCAGAAGTGCTTCTAGGAATCATTTCTCAACTACCAAATCGCGCCTGTCTTCCTGAATTGAAAGAATAAATTCCAAGAAGTATTAAAAACTGAACTATGCTTCTAGGGACCAATTTTACAATTCAAAACAACCAAATCGACCCACCTTATGATTAATTTCTTATAACCCGCTACCTTATTTATGTATTGGGATACTTAATTATTGCAAGAAAGCTGTTACTGCAGTAGTTCTTCAAAGTGTTAAATGTTTAACAATTTTAACACGATTTATGAAATCTTACATGACTGTATACTTTATAAGACGCAACATTTGTCGGCACAGCTGTATTAAACTTGTTTTTGACCAGAAGTTGGCAACTTTCAACTTCCAATAAAATGACAAGTAGAATGCATAACATTTTTGAATTGAGAAATTTACTCTTCAATGCAACTTTTAATTGAAAAGGGTCAATAAAATACTCTTGCGTTTTCAGCCGATCCTGAATGATTTTATAATTTTAGTACATAAATACTTCATATCTATCAACATAATATGTTATTAGCGACAGACAAATATTAATCATAGGTGAAGAGTTATCATATACTTTCTCGACCAGTGAATAACGGTCAATATTTCGAGTAAAATATTTGATTAGTAAAACAAGGATTAAGTTTATTTTCCTGATATATACACATGTCACGGTACGAACTTATTCACATTGGGGACAAAGTATCTAAGCGGCCAGTTAGCTCAGCCGGGAGAGCACTCGCTATTACGACCCTGTAATCGAAGGGTCCTGGGTTCACGTCCAAGTTAGGGTGCACCTTTTTTCAATCTGTAACATTTGGCGCTTACTGACTGCATACCATTTAAATTGACAGTGTTTTTATCTATAAAATCTAGCTACAATTCGCTTTCAAATACACAAAATTGCACCGACCATCTTTTTTAAAGATAGTTCTCGTTTCATTTAAATTCCAAAACAAACACACACCAATAATACATTTCTCTTTCTCTGAATGAGAAGATTAAGCAACAAAGGGAAAAGCATCGTGGGCGTATTTTACAAAATAATGGCAACTCAACACGAATCAATGACACTTACAAAACTCATGCAGACGTTCTCCTGGAGAGAGGTGATCATTTAGATTTTATGACAATATCTCAGCATCAATACAGTGAATACATACAACATCGTCTTTATGGGACAACGACCTAATAGATAAAATTATATCTACCAGCATGGAAAAGATGTTGCAACATACCACTGGATGGCATGATACTTAAACGAACTGTTTAAATGACATCAGCTGTCAACAGTAAAATCGTGTGTCAGTGACCGAAGAGACAATCTCAATGATGAAAGAAATAACATTGGAGAAAAGCAATGTACATCGATATAAAAGGGCATTCAGTAAATTGCCTATAGTTAGAATTTAAGATATCTCGTGCATATTTTGCGTTCGGTTTGCACATTTCAGTAAATGTATTAAATACTGCATTGATTCTATAAATACAACTTATACATATATACACCGTATCTTAAATAGTCATACTCAATAATTAAAAGCTGGTTCATCGGCGCTTAACGTCCATTTCTGTTTTTTACAGTTTTCCTGACCATTTTAGGAAGGGTCAGTACTAGAACCCTATCCTCCTTTAAGAAATGCCAACTGTCTCACATAAAGAGACAAAAGTAGACCTATAATATCCAGCGTCTTTAGAAACATAGCTATCTGTATACTTAGTGACAAAACCAGACCACAGACCTATAAAATACTTCAATGTGGCCGAAAGTTACTCACGGAATACAAAACATTTTCTTTTTCAAAAATGCATCCTGGAAATAGATACCAGCAAAAATTGACAGTCGTATTTCTCAAGAAAGGACTATCACTTACACCATTGGAAAGTTGTATTTGTTTTAGAGGGATTTTTGTTCTAGCTTTTCTAACTGCCGTGTATATAGTCTGGCTTCTGACATTACCAGTGTAATACTCAAGCAAATACTTAAATAAATGTTACTACCTAAATCAAACATTAGATTATTCAAACTGTAACATATGTCGTATTCTGACCTTATGTATGTGTTCTTAATCTAAAGGCATGACATGTGAATTTTGCTATATTGATTATTACTCATGATTTTGTTGATAGTTGACCATCTGCAAAAATATGGTTTAAAATATTGGTTTCTAAGTTGTCTGTATTAATACAGAGTATACCGACTACACGTGGACAGGTTATTATTACTATTGACAAGTTTTTGATAATAACGAGATAGGAACGTATGTATAAAGGTATTCACGTTTTTGTTTGTTTATTTCTGAACGGTTAATGAAAAACAAAATCTAAAACTGAAAATGCCGACTTTCTTGCAGTGCAACATATAAAGTTGTTAATATTTGCAAAGTCTGCATTTGTGTTGAAGTAAAATGGAAGATTAAAACTCTCCGGTAGTTTTTATCCATATACGGTGCCCGTGAAGTGACAATGTTATCATTCGTAAAAACGAAATGTTATTTCGTAAAAACGAAATGAATTTCGTAAAAACGAAGTCTTATTTCGTAAAACGAAATCTTTTTCGTAAAAACAAAGTGTATTTATTTCGTTGATTCTACGTTCCTGTTCGTAATTACGAAATAAAAAAAATGTATCACATGTCACTTCACGGGCATCGTATCCATATAGCATTTATGATCGCATTTTCTTGGCACCAATGATTCAAAACAAACTTGGAAATCTGTTTTTTTTAAATAAGTATCTACCCTTTAAATCACCAATCAACGATACTGGTTATTGTTGGTTTCCATTGAAACCTTGTGTCATTGATATGGCATATGTTCAATAAATTTTTGTCGTTGGTACAATTTCATGAAGTATTTATTTGATAGCTTTTGTAAATTAAATATAACTTGAATTAAACCTTCTGGTGTAGGCTGCTTTCAAATCACGAGGCTAATGGGCGTAAAATTAAATTGCATATTGTTTATCTTCATTTAGTTTTTAAAATATTTTTTTGTTCAGTTCCAGTGCAGTATTCGCTGCACTTTAACGTAGGTAAATCAATATTTATACAGAGTTAGTTAATAGGGGTACAATGCTGATTTACCAAAAATAATTTCAAACACTAAGTAGGTTAATGTTCATTTTGATGCATTTACTACAATAAATTTTCTGACAATGGTATTTCTTTAAAACAATTTCTGCTCTAATTGACACAGACTTTGGTGAATGCATACTATTTATCGGAGTCACAATCTGGGTGGAACACGTATGGAATAAGGGAAAACATAACACACACGTTTTAAATAGAAAATGGGCATATATTCAAAATTCCATATAAGAGAGTTTATAACTTATATAACACAAAGTACAAAGTACATAATTAATAAGTTTCCCGATATTACATACTTGGGCTCTCAAAAACTATCAAAGTACTTCTGATTAATATAAGGATCTGAATACAACAAAATAGACCATACGCATTGATATAAATATTGACACTGACCTTTAAAAAAGAAAACAATGAAGAAGTGCGGAGGTGAATTAAAAGTGAAAAGTCTTGAAGTCTGGGAGTCTGGAAATTGAACTCCTTTCAAGGTTAACCAATAACGTCATAGCTTTTAATTTCATTTTTTTTCTCAAAGAGAAATAATCATAATAACCATAATCATGGTTTTGCAGAGCGATCATACTTGGTTTATTTTTGTTTCAATTTATGTTCTTGAACATTCAAACTTATTCAGAATTCAATGCTGTTAATAACATCAATAATAAAATAAAGGTAAGTAAGGTTTAGTAGCTGTTACAGAATGAAAGTGGCATCAACGATGATATCGAGACTTGGTGCAAGGTACTGCTATAAAATGATCGTGATAAGGTCACTTGTGGATGCTTTCTCACCTTTTGTATTTTACCAAATTGCAGGTAAGGAATGCAAGCTGTTCTGTTTTGTGCAACATTTATGTTAATATTATTGAATCTCTTCATAAATATTTTAAAAAGATATTCTATGATAATCTTAAAAATGGGCGACACAGTACTCACATAGTGGTATATGACGCTTTGGGGTATGGCTCTCCAAGTGGGAATGGTACTTGACGTTCTCCGGAGGGCTTGTGTGGTTTCAAGTTGAACTATTTCATATTATCTTAAGCAGTATAGTTATGAGATTGTAATTTTGTGTCTTCCTACTTTTTCGGTTCGTGGTAGGGAGGGACACCAGGTATTTTATTTTGAGTTTTCTAAATCAATACTTTAGATTTTTTTATGTTTTATAGTAGATATACATAAGTTTTAATTTAACTAATTCTTTTTACTTTCACACAATTGCATTTTATTTGTTTAATGTCGCATATACCTGTCTTAAGTATATTTCGTTTGTTTTAGGAAATTGTATTGATGTTGATTTTATATTGGTTTACATTACTGTGTACAACGCCATTGAGTATATCTATAAAATTAGGCGTTTAATCAAATAAACAAGTTTCAAGCTGCTGTAAATCTTATACGGAATATTTTCTTAAAGAGATCATGCAATTCATTTGCATGTATGAATTGTACAGTTAAATTATTTGAGGACAAAACTCCACTATTTTACTTTGTTATATTAATGAACCCGGCTATAATACGCGTTATCAAAAGAAAGAGATAGTGACAGTGAAGATTATAGAAGTTGCGTATAAAGTTATTTCACCCTTCAAAATGGTCATATAAAATATGATGAACGGATAAGTCAAAACAGATTTCTATATCCAATGGGGCAGCTCAGCCAATTCTTTTTTGATCAGGATAGTCAAAACAGATTTTTTTCTATATCAAGGGAATAGAACTGCCATGCACAGTCATATATTTCTGTTTTTATTACGGCAATTATGGCAATGTTAATTATTCCAGCAGCATGGCTCAGTAGAAAGTGTCTTTAGAAGATGTTGCTGGTCACTTAAAACAGAATTACTCGGCGCAGCCATATTACGCTCGTTTTCCCCGGAAGTTCGTAACCTTTCAACCACCAATGAAATGACGAGTAGAATGTTTAACATTATTTGAAATGAGAAATTTACGCTGTAAGGCACTTTCTGATTGGATAATACAGGGTGCATAGAATAACCGAAAACAACCGGAAAAGACCGAGTAAGACTGAAAAGGGACCGAAAAAAAGGTTAATATGCAAACCGAAAACAATTTTTTTCAAAAGATAATGTATAATTTGTAATTTAAGTTTAAAATAAATGAAGGAATTTGAAAATAGCCAATAACAACAAGCTATATAATCTTATCTTTAGAAAAACAAGCTGTTTTCGGTCGGCAGTATTTGTTTTTCGGTCCTTTTTGGTCATTTTACTTGATTTGTAATACGATAATTTCAATTTTGTCCTTTATCCACGGACATAAATAGTGAGAATGAGAATAGACAATAAAATACTCTTGCGTTTTCAGTTTTTCTTGAATGGGTTAAAAATTTAAGTACGTATATAATTTACAACTATCAACATATTAATCTGTTGTTACCTCCAAATTAATGTTAATAATTAATGTAGAGTATTTATACTTTCTTGGCAAGTAAATTAATGTCAATAATTCGAGTAGCATATTTATAAGGAAAACAAGGATTAAGCTTGGCTTTGATACACATGTCGCGATAGATATTGAATTACTATTGAAGACATATTTGATAAGTGGCCGGTTAGCTCAATCGGGAGAGCATTAGCACAAATTTGCAAGTTCGAATCCCGGTCAAGATCCTGTTTTTCCCCTCATCTTATGACATTTGGCACCTTCCGACTGAATAAAATTAATTCATATTATAAAAATCAAGCTAACAATCGGTTTCATATACTAAAATTTGCGCCGACTATCTTTTTAAGGTAGTTCTTGTTTTTCATGTATCTCAGCAGTGTTTGTGCCATTCAACGCCTTCCTGGAAATAAGGTGATCCACCGATACTCTGCTTTTGAAAGAGGATGATTGTCATAAGGAATAAATACTTCCAGAAAGCTGAAAGTTTTTTTATAACGATTATAATAAAACTTCCGTAGTTACGTAGTGATTAGCACGAATTCACAATCCCGTTTTAATACTGAACATCTAACTGTATCGTGAAACGTATTTTTATGACTTTCCATTTTTATCCAGCTAGTAATTAAACACAGCAGGGTCTTAATTAAAAGTACATTTGGTCTAAATGCTTTAATAGGGCTACCGATCTAAATGCAGATATTATGATTAATAAAATTAGAGAGATTGTGTTTTACTGTGGCAAAATTTCCAAATTAAGAATCAATTATGGATACCATTCTGCTGTTCAGTAGATGCTAAAGTCAAGAAAAAATCTCTCTCTTCTAAATTATCGTTGTCAGTTCCTATCATTGAAACAATTCTCCAAGCTATAATTACATGACCGTGGAAATTATTCGTTCATGTTTAAAAGAATAGAAAGATGGGATGGGCTAACAAAACTGAATTTGAAGCTAATCTGTTAATGAGGCACTCCTTAAAACTAGTGTCACATTGAATAATTTCAAAAGTGTAAATGATAGAATACTTGAAAGTATTATTACTTAAGCTAAAAAGTTAGGACTGAGCTTCAGATACCGAATAAGCTCTTTCGGCGTTTTCAATTTGCTCCTGCGCAAACTCTACTGTTACATAAAACAGAAATAGATGTTATATCTGTACAAATACATCTGTCACAGGTAACAGTTGTGATTAATATACTAGAAATTGTGTCAGCTAAACAGACACTCCCTTAAACTGGTGTCAGATTGAATAAGTTCAAAAGTATGAATAATAGAATACACGAACGTATTTCATTATTTAACATAACAGTCAAGCTTAACACTCCATTCATCATCGGTAAAATTAGCGTTTAAAAAATATGTTCCAGCACTGTTAAACGTTCAACAATCGGTTGTCTGTTGTAATGCATGGATAGCGATTTATTACAGAAATCCTCTATGTAGGATGCAGGCAGGCAGACACGTAGATAGGTGCATTAACATGGTCATAAAACAACATTTCATATTTCACAGTAAAGCATGCGATATTATAAAAGAGACACAACATTATAAGTTATAAAAATTACAATGATGATAATGACAATGGTGATAAATGAGAAGATGATTCATAATGAACCATGCTAAACACAATCATTATACACCGAGGGAGTGTCTCTATCAGTAAACGTCGATGGAGACAGGAGTATATCATGGCAGTATACACTGTAAACTGTATACACTATAAATCATGGTTTATAATTATGCGACATATCTCATTATTTTCCCCAAAATACTCTTGAACAATGGAAACTTTCAATTCTTGATAAAATATGTTCGTTTCCTGATAATATGTGTTAGTTTTGTTAAGATCAATGTTACTATTAGTGATATTATTTATAGGAAGACAATGGGGGAGATTCCGGAACATTATGATCATAAGCAACATTATTTTTACAAAACAAACCTATATTATCAAGAAACAAACACATATTATCAAGAAACAAACACATATTATCAAGAAACAAACACATATTAATAAATATGTGTTGAATGGTTGTCATGTAATTTGAAATTATCACTGTGATAGTCTCTTATAATTCAGAATTGAATGGTCATGTACTAATTTTTATTTGTCATGGTTTTACTGGCATGTTGTTATAGTGTACATGAATGAGACTTGAATAAGGATTAAATATAATATTGCCAAGAAACAAACACATATTATCAAGAAGTGAACACTTCGATTGTGCAAAAGGATATTCTGGGGCGAATTTATTTTTTGATTAATTATATTGCTTAAACCACGATTTACTGTGTCATGATTTACTCCTTAAAACAATGTATACGTTAGGTTTATTTGTCAAGGTTTATTGTGTAGACGGGCAATTAAAAATGAAATGAGACACGTTTATATACTATTCACACATGTTTTTGTTATGGTGTTATGGTATTTTCTCATTACATACCTATATCAGTTTTGTATCCAGTAACAGCATATCTCCTTGACTTTGTTGTTTTCGTCTTGTTTTGTCTAAAGGGGAATTTCTGTAATTATTTGATCGATTTTCAAGTGAATAAGATGAATGAAACGTAAACACGCCTTGCGTCGATACCAAACACCACGAAACTGGCGAGATACTAATCTCGCCTTGTTTGTTCAGATTAAAAGTAACTTAATAAAAACGTATAAATGACAATGCGCAAGCGGGCTTGCCCTGACTTTCAATTTTAATTTCATATGGGTCTTCAATTGGTTTTCATAATAAATCTAGTTTTCTATTTTAAATCCTCTCGAAATTATTACTTAATAGAGTATGCATCATTTTGTTGTTGGATGCTCACGATCGCAGTCAAACTCGAGTTCCGGCGATTGTATCAAATCTGGACACGTTAGAAGTAATTAAGTCCTGAAAGGGGGCACTTTGTGCTGTTTTTATTTCAATTTAATACATGTACATTAATGGTATTTCTATACATGCAAACTAAAGAATGCAGAATTTGTTGTAAAATATGTACCTGTGCAAATATCATTAAGCTGATACCAAAACATATAACTGCCTAGTAATAATGTCGTGACGGGAGTCTTTTTATACCGGCATTGACAGTTAGATAAAACTTCTGATAGTACATGTAGCTATTCTAAAATTGATTGTATTCACAAAGTTTGCTGTTACTGATATTATTCAAATCAAATTCTTAAAATGTTTGCTATAGTTAAGTCATTGTGAAACATCAAGGTTTTTAAGCAAACAGAAGCGATAAATATCAACTAGTCTTTTATACTCTCATACCGTCTCGACTGATAACCATATTTTACTGATACGGACACATAAAATCTAGTTTTAAAATAATCGGATATAAACAAAATTAATATCACACAATTTTGAAAAGAGGATCAACAGCATTTTTATTTTTTTAAATATAAAATGCATCAGTCGAAATTACAAATTATGTGTAACAATACCGGCATACATACATGTAGAATAAACTAAACCTTATACTGATAACTTATAAAAGGTGCTGAGAAATTCATTCGCCAAAATCTTTTTCAATATATACACATTTTTGTTTGCTTGTAGAAAGAATGTAAATCTATACATGTTTGCAAAGGTCCTTTCAAACTCTAAAGAAATGAAACAAAACTAACCATGTTACTCTATATTACAAAAAGAAATAGGACAATAGATATAACAAACATCAAGTTTTGAACAAGCCTTGCAACTATGGGTAGACATATACCAAAAAGTAATATAGAAATAGGACAATAGATATTACAAACATCAAGTTTTGAACAAGCCTTACAACTATGGGAAGACATATACCAAAAGGTAATATAGAAATAGGACAATATATATAACAAACTTCAGTTTTGAACAAGCCTTGCAACTATGGGAAGACATATACCAAAAGGTAATATAGAAATAGGACAATATATATAACAAACTTCAAGTTTTGAACAGACCTTGCAACTATGGGTAGACATATACCAAAAGATAATATAGAAATAGAACAATATTTCTGATACCTGTCTTCTTTTACATGTGCTTTGATAGAAGGTTATGCCCCATAACCATATAGTTGTGATAATAAAATTGTAACAAATAATGTTTTAAAAAATCTATGACATGGTTCCTTAAGCATGGAACAATGTTTAAAATGCAATGAACTTTTTCGGTAAAAAGATTTTACCGTAGCTGTAAGCTTTGTTTAAACATCGAAGACAGGTTAGAGAATGTTATTACGTTTATTGACATATCTATTTTTGTAAATTATTTTATTTTTTAATATAGAAAAATATCATTTCTTTTGTTTTAATTGTTTAGAGATTGGAAATACTTCTAAAAAATGTATAGGTTTACATACTTTCTAAGCACAATAAAAAAGATAAAAATGTTTAAATATTTGGCGAATTAAATGCTAGCTTATCCAGAACGTACATAGCGAGGTTAGCATTATGACACGCATAAACATGTAGAAAACACATGATATCGAACGTCACACGTTTTGAAGTCATTGGAAACATTTACTCGTATCACTTTTAAATATGTAATTTGAAGAAACATGTGACTGCATAAATATGTGTTTAAGAATGGTTTTTGTAGCTTATATTTTTAGAAAAAAAATGTTTGATTTGAAAATACATTTGTGGAGTAAAATGAAATTCCTAAATCATTTCAGATATAATGTACACTTGAGATCAGGTTCTTAGAAAAATATCGTTTGAAAAGAGAAGATTTTGTTTTCATTATGAGATAGATATAGGTTACCAAAAACCATGTATCGGAGAGTATCAGAACAAACTTTGGAAACCTCGTTAATTAAGATGGATAGAATGTTATCAAAGCGACTGCATTCTATGAAATAGCGAACGGTCGTTTCTCTTTGTCCACATAAGCACAACGTTGATTTAACAATGTTTTTGTTGTGAAGGTCGTCGGCTACAGAACTTAGATTTATATTACCCTTCAAACTGGCCATATCACATATCATTTTGGTCATTGGTGAAGCTTAAAACACAGTACATGCTTTGAAAAGATATAGCCAATGATTTTTTCTCTTATTGACCGATATAAATGGAAATTTAGCCAACAGGAGGAAGGGCTTTTAATTTTTGACTACGATTGGCAGAAAGGATTTAACAGATTGTCTCTGTATAAATGGGAATAGAATTGTATATTGTAATTTGGCTACACTTTTGGCAATGTTCGTTATTCTAGGATCACTTTGAACGGTAATATCATTTTAAACTGCTTTCTTTAATCCGTTTAATTTTCATGTTACCTTGCTTGTAGTAAATTGTCTGATTTCGACTTGTTATTTTGTAGATATCTTAAAATTCCCTAGGACAAATCCGTCGTTTCCGGCTTCACACATTGAATAACAAGAAATACTCGTCAAATATAGATAAAATTTGTGTGGCAACGGCCATTTGACTACAGGGTCCAATCATTACGGGTATAGATTGTTGTAGAGTCGGTGCCCATTCGATGATTTCTTGTCAAATACCCATGAAATCTAAATGTGCAGAGCCGAAAATGACGACCACACCTTTGGGAATTTCCGGTTGATCATATTCTAAAAGCATACAATATTGATAACCAACAAGAAATAAATCTTCAATGCATATCTAATATGCACTGTTTTGATATTTAAGAAAACAAATACTTGTATTGTAAAAAATAGCATGTGTAATCTAAATGGATGTATGTCTTGATAAACTGTTCCCGTGGCAACAGTTGAGTCTCGGTTGGTAATACGGAGAGAAGACCCATAACTGTCAAATATCTACGACATAACGTTTGTGATATATCTTGATCCCGACGTATATCATCTGAACTTATTTATGCAATGAAGATGATTATATTATAGGTTCTTGAACTTGTAGGGTGAAATAATACTTGAAACGGAACAACGAGCTTGCGAGTTGTTCCCGCCAAATCAACGAGTAGCTCGTTGTTCTCGCAAAATCAACGAGTTCCAAGTAATATTTCGTCACACAAGTTCAATAACCTTTTCATTACATACTTTCATATTAAATATGAACAATATGACATTCTGTTACTAAACAATAATAAATGAATCTTGAAATTTGTCAGACAACTAGCGTACTATTTTACCATGTACATTTTCTGTTTTTGCGTATTAATAGACTGTAATATTGTTTTTGATACGCGACGTCATTTATTAGGAGAAACGTTGACGTCACTTATATGGTAAGAAATCTCAGTTGCTGTCCGCCATTTTGTTTTAAAAACGCAACACTTTTCCTATGAATGCAAGTTTGTACTTGGAAATGTAAAGAAGTCATCTTGATATACATTCCTAAATATTTATTCTCTTTTTTGTGACTCAATGCAGAACATCATTCTTTTCAAGCCAAGCATTACTCGGCTGATATATGAACCAGCAACTTTCGTAACCAGAACTGGTATTGTGTGCACTAAAACACTCGAACCATTTTAAAAAATGAAACTCTTTTTCATCTACTTGAAAATGATTAATGTTTCTTTTTCATTTTAAGATCATAGTTTATCTAATTGAAAGAAACTGTCAATCTTCCACATATGAACATCATTAAAACGATGTTTGCAAACAAATAAAATAGTCCGTACAACTGCTCGCTAGGACCGCCCTCCCTTGCCAACAGTCAGTATTATTCCTTTCCAACTTGCAGTACCGTAGAATACTAAACGAACTCTCTAAGGCAAAGTGAACGGGGCAATATGAAAGTATATTATAAACCTACTTAACGCCGCCTAACCAATATTTGGCACTATACCTGTTTAAATCGTAATATTAAACTAACAAATCGTGTGCTTGAAACATGTCATTTTCATTTTCACATGTAAGGGTAAACAAAATATAATTCCATTTAAATGATTATAAAGCATTTAAATATGACTGAATTTTTTTGTGCGTTTTTACCAACATGACAAATCAACCTTTCGTGTTAAGAACATTTGGCCCGAGCATGGGTATGCTGATAAAATCAAACAGAATTCTTCACGTGATTTCATAACTATTTCCATTCTTACTGGATTATTTCTGAAAATGCAAGATATAAAGTTCTTTTCATTATGAAATATCATCGTATGAAATGTTGCTTTCAGATTAATATATTGATATGCATTTAGACACAAAAACCAGCTTTCCTATCAAATCCACTTACCACGTGATTAGATGATGTAGTTGAAACACTGAAGATGGCGGGGATTCCACTCAGTTGGGGTAGGTTTCTGCAACCTGGAATTTGTTCAACAAGACCTGTCAATTCGTGTATATTTGTCGTTTCAAGTTTTACAGACTGACAGTTTAAGAATGCTGTATTTTTAGATAGACAGCATGAGCGACCACGTGTATTAGACCGTATTCGGATGGGTCGTTTGCGGAACACGAACGAATTTGTTGTGCAACTGGTATTCTTTGCTTACGCCGAAAAATTACAGCATACAAAAAAAGATATTCATAGTTTCTTTCAGAAAAGAGGCTTTACTTTAACACGACACGTAGACATACTCGGATGTATGATTAGAAATCTGAATTGGAATCTGACACTTGAAATGAAGTTTTATAGTAACCATGGTATCTATTCATTAATACATGTGATCCGTACACCGACTAACCTTCAAACTCACATAGCGTGTACTCGGTTTCATGTTATCATGCATTTAGTGCAATATCAGTTTGTACGCTATATTACCTGAGTACCAGACTTTTTTCACACTTTATGACGTGCGGCTGCCAGTCCCGACGCCTGTCATAATTAACACATTTCGTATGTTAGTTTAGTTTATACTAACTTATTTTAGCTCGATTGCGAAGAAAGCTTGTAGCTTATCGAGTCACTCTCGAGTCCGCTTCCTGGAAAAACCAGTACTGGTGTCATATGAGGAGGTACGGTCGTGACCTTGGTGGGTCTCGAACCCGCAACCTCCGGGATGAGCGGCCGACACCTTAACCTCTACACCACCGCTCCCCTTTCGTATGTTGAAGAGTGGATAGGCTTAATTCTAACAAGCGGTATCATTTTTACGAATGGCTTTCTTAAAAGTTAACGGAGTTCAAATCATACTTTATGTTTAATAGTTTCAGGCTAAATTGCGAAATTCAAACCATACAAAAACCAAAGGATCAGAGGGAATGTTAGAGGCCGATAAGGTACCTTCTCTATTGCAGCCATTTCCTGACTTAGTGTGTAAGTTTTTAACGTATTAAACGTTCATGAGAATGATTTCAAAAATTGCTTTTCTGGTTCGTGTTCATCCGAAACGACCGGCTTCATTGATAATTGATGTAACTGCCAATCTAGAGATCGACTGCCTATTCAACTTTTCTATTAACAATGTCCATCTGTATAAATGACTAAAACACAGTTGAAAAGACGAAAAAAAAGCGAAGTAACAGGGTCAGGTAGCCTTTTCTGGATGAACAGATTCCAGGATCTTGCCCTCCACGTAAATGACGATAGAACAAAACACATGTATGGATGAATGCATAAATTCATGCGATACAACATATTGTTTTAGATTACGTATGCAATACTGGCAGCATGTGCGGGTCTCGGTTAATTATTTTTGGTGATAACTCGGATCAACACCGTTTATCTTTTTAAAGATATGCTCAGCACATTTAAAAACGCAGCATATTTGAAGGCAAATATTTTAATAAAATAAACTTATGAAAGAATCAGATTGTCCAAAATCTTGAAAGTGCATAGTTCGTAAAAATCAATGTTTGCATTTACATTTTGATTCTGTTATTGTTTCGAAAAGTTTAGCAAAGCAATGTGTTAAGAACTCAGGTCACCTTAGAAACAGTGATAAAGTTTGTCTTTACCAAAATGGAAAAGAATTTTCAAAATCGCCGAAAATCGTAAAAACCCGGTATATCTATTCATCTAGTAACTTTTTGAAAACTTGGCCAAATTGCGCTTTGTTGTTAGTGAAAACACTGTTTTAAGGATCACAGTTTAAAAATGAACCCACTTTCTTTGACGGAATTTGAAAGAGCTAAACGGTATTTCGTGAATATGGCACAACTTTTATTTAAAGATAAACCCCAAAATGATTTATTGGTGCAAAACCTATTGCAACATGTTATTTCAGACAAAACAATATAGATATATCTGATATCAATCATGTTGTTATAAAAATAGCCCAAGCAGGTGAATATCAACTATCGACCAGTTAAATAGATGTAAAAACGAAAAATCTTTTTTTTTTAAATTTTGCCTCAAGACTGTTGCAGAAGGATATGATTAATCTAACTAAGAAAATGAATATCAACATCAATATTTTCACTTCTAAGAGAACTATTCTACAGTCACAGCCCCGCCTTTGTCTGTTTCAAATGGTATATCAATGCTTATTTTTCGGCATACATGTTTTGAGACACATGTAATGGTATTTAATCTTGTCATGTTAGATACAGATGAGATATTGAAAAATAGTAATTCTGGTCCATTTCTATTGTTATTCAATCAGTGATGAAGATAAACTTGAACATTACTTATGATAAAAACATGTTTAAGTTCATATAATTAAAACTATAAACAAGAATTTATGCAACTTAGATGCATATACTCAGTATCCTGACAAACACCCTCCCCCCAAAAAAAACCACAAAAAAACTACAAAAAACAAAACAAATACACACAAAAATTTAGTGTTTATGTACCGTGTTACATGTACCACCTTGCTTTAATCTCATCAACCATATTCTCCTCGATTTTTTCTTATTCTAAAAAATCTAAGTAAAACCCAACACATTTCACAAATAATTATAAAATTAGACGAGACTTACCTGTAAGTTGAAGTATAATTTGAATTCTATGAGTTGTAAATAAAAGGAGATCTAAAATGAGTATGTAACTTCGCGCATGCGCAATCAGTCTTTAAATTGATATTTGCTGACTTTTTCCAAAAAATAAATAGCTTGCAGTAAAAAATTCCAACAGCTATCTCAATATGATATGACACTAACAGGACATAATTCCAATTTCTCTTGAATTCTATGAGTTAAGGGTGGGAGAGGAGGGATTTTAGATCTCCTTTTATTTACAACTCATAGAATTCAAATTATACTTCAACTTACAGGTAAGTCTCGTCTAATTTTATAATTCTATTTCGTTTAGAAAATAAAATTTCGTCCAAAATGAGATTTTAACGTGGAAAAATCAGAAAATATCCTTAGTTCGAGACAACCGGTAAATTAAAGTAATATGAAACACCACATACTGTAGTATTACCTTAAGATTTCACACAGATATCCAATCAATTATCTATGCTTGCAAATGACATCATGTGTTAAAAACAAAATATTCCTACCATTTACATCTGCAGGACAGCTGCTTCAAATGTAGTCTTTGATTTTACTGGCTTACTGTAATATTTATGAAAAGTGCCTGTGTTTGACCATCCAGCTGCTTTTATAATATCTTGAATAGGTACACCTTTTTCTCTTGCTTTTGAAGTAGATGCCGCTCGTACGCTATGCGGTCCATATAAATTTATATTAATTCCAGCACGAAACATTACTGTCTTAGTCCATCTAGCTACTGTATCCTTAGATACAGGTTTATGAGGATTAATGTAACTGATTAGTAAGTTGCTTTCCCCATCATTCCTTAGATGCTTAGTACGTCTCAAATATTCTTTAATAACAAAATATACACACAATCGCCTGTCTGGCGGGTACGCTTTAAAACGCAGAAAAGAAACATGTTCACCGGGACGACTTTGCTTAAGTAATCCATCAACATAAATAACAAATTCAGAATTCAACTTTCTTAGTGAATTCACTGTCAACAAATGAATAGTATGAATACGAGCTGCGTTTGTAAGAGCCATCAACATTACCATTTTCAAAGTAAGATCTTTTAATGTAAGATGTTTTACAGGAGATAATTTCCTGAGATAATTAAGTACTAAATTAACATCCCAAACTTCTGAATAGCGCGCTTTTGGTGGTCTGATGTTGAACACTCCTTTTAAAAACCGAACCACTAATGGATGAGTTCCAGTTGAAAAGGATTCCAGACTAATACCTAATGCTGACAATGATGATCTTGCCGTGTTCAACACACTATAACCTAATCCCTTCTCATATAGTTCTGTTAAATATTCAATGACATTGTTTACAGAGGGAGATGTCTCACTAACTTTGTGTTTACTACAGAAAAGGAGCCACTTGCTGATATAGGATTTGTACTCTTTTCTCGTGGATTTTCGCCATGAGGCAATAAGAATAGCGGTTGCTTTGCTAGATAAGCCTCTGCTTCTGAACGAATTCCTGAAACACGACATGCTATAAGATTCATCTTCCTCCAAAGTGGATGCTCCTGTTCCAAGTGTGGGAGAGTCAGAAGACTCTTGCTCTTGGGTATTACTCTTGGATTGTCCACTAACATTCCTAACAGAACTGGAAACCATGACTGAGTTGTCCATAGTGGTACTACTATTATCGCACTTGCTCTGTCTTTTTGGATCTTGCAAACGCAGCGGCAGATCAAACTGAAAGGAGGAAAAAGATAGGAACATTCAAAATCACTCCAATCAATACTGAATGCATTTATGTATGTTGCACCTGGGTCTGGATGGAAAGAACAGTACAAATCTACTTTGTGATTTAATCTAGATGCGAATAAATCAATGTTAGGTTCTTGCCATGTTTCACACATTTTATTAAATATGTCATTACGCAGTTCCCATTCTGTATTATCACTAAACTGTCGCGAAGGGACATCAGCTTCATTCTGTTTACCAGCTATATGTGCACAAGTTATCCATACATTATGCTCAATACACCACAACCAGATACTCCTGCTTACTTCATTACAGGCAGCTGATTTACAACCTCCAAAATTAGTCACATAGCACACTGCAGTAGTGGAATCTGATAAAATTTTTACATGCCTATTTGAAATTTTAGCAGACAAACACTGGAGAGCAATTAAAATTGCTTTCAGTTCCAGGACATTAATGTGAAAAGTTTTCTCTTCTTTGGTCCATCTGCCTCCTACTTTATTACCTTCATAAACTACACCCCAACCTAAGTATGAACTATCGGTCTGAATGACCAAAGCAGGATTTCCCCGATCTAACTGTCTGTACTGTGTATGTACATTATGAAACCACCATTTTAGGTCTTCTTTCATGCTCAATGAAATGCGCATATTCGCATTAAAATTCCCTCTATTGTCTTTAAGCGCATTTGCCTTGGCTTTCTCTAGCTTTCGATAAAAAAGCTTGCCATATTCCACTGCTGAAAAAGCAGCTACTAAAAGACCAACTACCCTAGCTACCGCCCTAATGGTAGTAGAATGGGTAAAATAGAGTTTCCTGCATTCATTTGCTATTTGATCTTTTTTCTCATTTGGTAAATAAACTATCATTTTTTGAGAATCGATAACATTTCCTAAATACTGGATTACTGTAGTGGGAACCAATACAGATTTTTCATTATTGATCATGAATCCCAATTTGGTCATCAAATTTTGAGTATCATCTACATTTTGGGTACAATTCTGCACAGAAATGCCCCCTAACAGACTATCATCTATAAAACCTGTGCTAATATGACCTTGGTTTCTTAGGCATGAATAAACTGGTTTCATCAGTTTCGTGAATAACAGTGGCCCATGAGCTAACCCATTAGGCATACAGCAAAATTGGAACATTTTGTTTCTAAACTCAAAACGCAGGTATTTCTGATGCTCGTCAGCAATTTTTACACTGTAATAGGCATGTCGGATATCTATACTGCTTAAACTCATGCCTTTTGTGATTAAACTAACTGCCGTTTCAAATGTATCCATTTTAAAATGATGATATGGAACAAATTTGTTCAACTCCTTTAGATTCAAAATTAAGCGATATTCTCCATTTTTCTTTTTCCGCAGAAAAATATAGGGGATAAAAACTGACCTTTAGTATAAGAAACCTCTGTAATGACCTCCATTTCCAGCAATTTAGCAATTTCTAAAGCTATAATATTTTCTTCCATATCATTAAAGTGACATGCCAGAGGCGGATGTGATTGATGAGGTGCAATACCATCAATGAATTCTATATGACAATGTTTAACAATGTCTAAAATAAAAGGATCAGAAGTAATTTTTTCCCATTCAGAAACAAAATGTTCCAACCTGCCAGCTGTGAAAACTGGACGTACCTGAGATGTGTAGTTTACCTCCTCGTTCCCCGACGAGAGAAGTTTTTTGAATCACCCTGTGGTCCAGCTGAAGCAGCACCAAAACTGCGGAAACCTCTACCATATGACGGTCTACGACCCCCACGGAACTGGCCCCTAAAACCAAATCTACCTCTGAAGCGATCTCTAAACACCTGACCCTGCTGCAGTCTGTTTCCCATTTTGTTGCAGTCTTCAATTTCTTTAGCTGTTTTAGAGACATCGTCTCCAAAAAGTTCCTTTGAGAACGGTAGTGAGTGTGAGCACAAGTGAGTGTACTCAGATCTTAATTCAGGTCTCAGAAAATCCCTTCTCGTCATGTTTATCTGGTAGTTTGCATGACCCATTAAAGCAAGTGCATCATTGCAGCCTTCTATAATACCAGAAAGGTCACAGTCTGTGTCATTTCCAGACTCAGACAAACTTTTTTCAAGTTTAGCAGCTTGATCCATGGTTTTAGCTAGAAAAACACCGGTCTTGACAACAGACGTTTCAATACCTTGAAGCTTCTTATCATTAGTCCTTGCTTTACTTGAGATCACATCCCAAATTAATTTGTTCAACTTGACTTCACTTAGAGCTTCACAATTTCCAGGTCGAGCAGAACTCTCGTCTTTCACAATTTTGTCATACTGTTCATCACTCATGCCCTTACGGAACAGCTCTGCAACATTCTCTGCTAGAACACTATCAATATCGTCACTACAAATTTCCTGGGGCTTGAACTTATTTGATAAACAAGCAAAACGACTAGGTGGTAAATTATTGTTACTGTCAGTACTAGGGGCCAGATCAGAATCTGTAGGACCTAGGGTCCTCGATCTCTTTGCTACAGGGGCACCCCATTCTGTGTCATAATCTTCACAGTCTGAATACTGTTCACAATAATCAAAAGAGTTTTCAATGTCATCTATACGTTTTACTAAGCTTAACTGCGAGCTCTGGATAGATTTTAGACACTCGAGAATGGCGTCAGTTTGCAACTGCGTCGGCGGATTAGATTTAACATTTCCCCTAACATCGTTAGGTACATCCTCTTTACCAGCTTTCTTAGCTGGGGCTTTTCCCTTCGCAGAGGAAACAACAGTAGCAGAAGACTTAGCCTTCGGATTGTCTTTCTTATCTTTAAGACTCGATCCACCTGAATCGGCCATAGCTCAAGTTTACTGCACCACGTGTAGTACAGAAAAACAACAATTACGACTAATAAAACACTGAGTCGGAGCAAAATTATGTGCCACGCACAATGATAAATGATTCCGACAATGAATTAAATAAAAAATGACACACTACGTGCGTTTAAAATACAATAAAATGTGAAAATTTTATCCGAGCTACGCCCAGAACACTCCATGCGCCATGAAGCGGAAGCACACTGATTGCGCATGCGCGAAGTTACATACTCATTTTGGACGAAATTTTATTTTCTAAACGAAATAGAATAAGAAAACATATTTCACAAGTTCACTTTTCTTAAATATATTCTCAATTGACCTCAATAACTCTATGTACAGTGGTCCAGGTTTATCTGTCCGCCAAACCCAGTTTCATCTGAGGGCTTACTTAACATGATTTTTATAAACATGAGAAGAGTCGCCGGAAGAGGTGGAATATTAACTACAAGTCATATTAGAACAATATTATTATAAACAAAGTAAATGCTTCAGTCGCTTTCGGTTCTTTATGCATTTAATTTCTTAATTATTTTAATATATGCGCTATAACATTTACTTCATGCAACATAATGTAATATAGCTCAAATTTTCAGTTCCTGATATTTTGCTTAAATTTACGGTTTTGAATATCTGACCAGATAAATTTTGAAAACTGTCATGGGCGAAAAAGAATTATGGATTAGATTGTTAGATTGCTTTTCTTATTTTACACGTATATATGTTTTTGGAAATAATGTTAATGATAATTCAAGCGTTACAACTAAACTTCCGAATTTCCATCGATCTTATTTCAATGATAATTACAAAACCACAATCCTCATTTTTTTTTTTTTTTTTTTTTTTTTGGTGTTTGGGATGTGTTGTAGTTTGTTTTTGGTGGGGGGGGAGTGAGGGGAAAGGGTATTTTTTTTTTTTTTTTTTTTTTTGTTTTGTGTTAAAAAAATATTAAATAAAAAAAAAAAAAAAAAAAAAAAAAAAAAGGGGGGGGGGGGGTTTTTTTTTGGGGGGGGGTTTTTTTTTTTTTTTTGTTTTAGAAATTAATGGTGTTACTGAATACTGAATATCTCACTGCACCATGAAACGTACTTCATTTTCGGGGGGGGGGGGGGGGGGGGGGGCCGGGGGGGCCCCCGGGGGGGGGGGGGGGGGGGGGGGGGGGGGGGGGGGGCCCGTCCCCCCCCCCCCCCCCGGTTTTTTTTTTTTTTTTTTTTTTTTTTTTTTTTTTTTTTTTTTTTTTTTTTTTTTTTTTTTTTTTTTTTTTTTTTTTTTTTTTTTTTTTTTTTTTTTTTTTTTTTTTTTTTTTTTTTTTTCCTTCTTTTTTTTTTTTTGGTGTGGGGGGGGGGGGGGGGGTTTTTTTTTTTTTTTTTTTTTTTTTTTTTTTTTTTTTTTTTTTTTTTTTTTTTTTTTTTTTTTTTTTTTTTTTTTTTTTTTTTTTTTTTTTTTTTTTTTTTTTTTTTTTTTTTTTTTTTTTTTTTTTTTTTTTTTTTTTTTTTTTTCCCGCCTTTTGGGTGTATTTCCCCCGCAACACGGGGGGGGGGAGTTTTTTTGGGGGGGTTAACCTTTAGCCCACAGGCCTTCAGCGGTCACAGCTTTTTTATCTACCTATTATTCACTTTAAAGAAATTAAACACCTCAGGTTCCTAATCAGAACTATAATTGTTCTAAACGTCTACAATACAGCTACCGATTGAAGAACAATAGAATAAGAAAGACTTTCTTTCATGACTTACCCACGTGTGAAATTTGTTTACTGCGGCAAAATTTCCAAATTAAGAATCAATTATGGATACCATTCCGCTGTTCAGTAGACTTTTTCTCGTGATTGCTAATGTCGAGAAATTGATTCTCTCTTCTAAAGTATCGTTGTCAGTTCCAGTCATTGAAATATTCCTCCAAGCTGTAATTATATGACCGTGAAAATCATTCCTTCAAAAGTCCTATTCATTTCTGAAGAAAAAATACGACGAAGATGGGATGGGCTACCTAAATTGAACAGTTCTTTGAAAAGTTTTTACAGACAATATTTAGTACAGTACGGAGAACCGCGGATCCCGTGGTCCACAATGTTATACTACACGGTCACATGACCGTGTATGTGTTATGATGATGTGAATCTTTCTCATAATATATTTTGATCAGATTTGTAAATCAGACAGTTTATCTCCCTGAGAGTGTTGTTTATCTTGTTTTTTTTTCTTGTATTGTCTGAAAGGAAATTTTTGTAATGATTTGAGCTATATTCACATTAATTAGTTGGGTACTTGATATATAACGTAAGCACGTTTTTCGATACCATACACTATGTTAATGAGTATCTAGAACTGATTCCGACCAAAAATGTTTTTTCTAATAAATGTCAATTTAATTACTTTGTTTTTGACTTTAATAACTTTTTGCTTTGTGTTCAGAATTAAAATCCATTCAATTACATATGTTTGGCTTCGTGTCAACAACTGTCATACCCCCTGTGAACAGACACATTTAGTTTTTTACATTAGAAAAACAAATAACGTACTATGTGACACATAAACATATGGAAATCACGCCATTACGACAGATGTTTCTGGGAAACGTTTTAACCATTATTCAATGTTCATTGTGTTTTAATGTTATGAAAACAGTTGACTCATATCAGATGTTGCATAAAGACAATTTTAAGGTTTTGTCATTTACTGTTTACCTATGTTTGAAGTCAGTTATGAAAGCTATTAGTAATACAATACCTACATGTTTAAAAACAGTTTATTGAGCAAATTCATCCTGTTTATCGTTTTCATTTGGCAATGCATTGATGCTCCATAATGGCATTGATTAGACGATACTGTTATTTCTGGTGTCCCTCCTTGTTAATTGATACTAGCATTAATTACGATTGCAGCAGCAGGTCTTGTGTAACGTAATTTAATGAATTGCTACCAGCCGCCTTTCCCTTCTCAAGCAAAACCATCCTTTCAGTTTTCAGTATCGTATCTTCATAAATCTTTTGAAGGAGTTCCATGTTTCTTTGCGTAAATGCTAATATTTATTGATCTAACGTTCCAGTCATACTGATGATATACGTGTATCTGGATCAGATGCTCAACTTTGATTTTCGTCTGTCCCATATTTCCGCTTTAACATTTTGAGAAATTTGTCGCAGATATTTGTGACTATGACAATCACTTCATCCCGGAGGTTGCGGGTTCGAGCCCGACTGGGGTCATGACCGTACCTCCTCATATGACACCAGTACTTGTTTTTCCAAGAAGCGGACTCGAGAGTGACTCGATAAGCTTAAAGCTTTCTTCACAATCGAGCTAAATGAATTAGTATAAACTATATACTAAACTACGGATAGATCAAAACTTTTAACATACTCCTCAGTGTCAATGTAATATTTCAAATTAACGGTTTTCAGTTACTAAGTATAATTTCGCTTACTACTAAATTATTCTGAAATTTTGAAAGAATTGCATAGTACTCGGGTCTTCTATATGAAATGTGACCAGAACGGTCAAATATCAAAGTAATTGCATTCTATTCTGTATGTAATGTGTAGATTGAATTTTTGCGATATAATATGAATGGATGATGTTATCATGTTAATTCAAATTTATGTCAAATCCCTCAACTCATGTCAGGTAAAATGTATACTAGTACTTGAGATTCGGAAACGGATTCTCCACCGTATAGTTCCCACTCCCACTGAGGCAAAATTATATACTGAAAGGATAAAGAAACGCAGGGTAACAATATATGTAACAATTTCTTAAATGCTTGGCGAAAACTTTTGAAAACCGGTCAGACGACTATCTTGGTCACTGTGTACTCAATCCCGTACCTAAAGTTACTTAACCGTGTATTTCTCCGTGCCACTTGGAGAAAGTGATGAAATGCAAAAACACGTGCAGAATAATGATGACAAGTTCGTCAAAACATCATGTCATACCAATTGATACTCTTGAGGTATACACATCACTTTCCGCTTTTTAAATTAAATTTGAAGCTCTTGCAATCATGGTACGGCTGACGGAAGTTCAGAGGGGTCAGGCTATTGCATTGCTAATGCAAGGTCAGAGGCAACAACAGGTTGCTATCGGTTTGGTGTGAATGTTTCCACCATAGAACGTCTTGTCCGTCGTTTGAGAGAAACCGGAAGAGTTGCCGATCGACCGCGATCGGGACGTCCGCGCGTATCGCCGCGACGTCAAGACTAATAATTTCTGTCATGAGCACGAGGTTCAGATCGAAATATCCGTCACCGAGGGTAACTGTTTTGGCGGGAACGAGGCTCTGCCGAGTTCCCGTAAAACAGTTACCCGAGGTGACGGATATTTCCATCTGAGCAAAGTGTCTCATGATGGAAACTTTTCTTGCATACCGTCTTGCACTTTAAAGTAGATTTCTAAAGCAAACTATCAAAATGATGAATTTCATGAAAAACAAACGATTTTCGAAGTTGTGTTTGGGAAATGACGTCACAATGTTTATAACGTTACGTCATAAGTGATTCACGAGAGTCGTCTGGCATAGGAGGGGTGCCAGACCGGTTTTTCCGGCATGGGCAAAATCACCGGAAATGCCGATCCGATATGCAAGAAAGGGCTATTCGTCTTTCCCACCTGCGTAATCGCCACGTTACTGCCACTGAAACCGCTAATATTACGGTAGGCAATCATAATCGCCACATTCACCCAAAAACTGTAAGGAATCGATTGCGTTAGGTTGGTCTGCGAGCACGTCGTCCTTACGTTGGTCTGCCTCTCACTCGCGCACGACGTGCGCCTCGTATGGCTTGGTTGGCGACACATGCTCCCAGACGATTTCCAATAATAATAATAATAATAATAATAATAATAAAAAATAATATTATCTTTATTTAAAGAAGGTTTACACATAAAGCAATGCTCAAAACATACAAAACTTATTTACAATGTGGCCTTCTAGAAAAGAAACAAAAAAGGCAAAGAAAAAAAGGTAAATCAAACAACAATATACATTTATGCAAATATACATTCGATCCCGACAAACACTCGTCATTACTACAATAAGTGAAGTTATAATTATCAATTATACAGAACACATAATTTATCTAAATGTAGCACATGTGGAATTTATATTCTTGAAATGGTAGATAATTGCTGCTGTTTTTGAAAAAGGAAGTTCTTGTATTGTATTTGAAAGATGATATTGAAGAGATATTTCTGATTTCAAGAGGTATTTCATTCCAAATATCAATACTGGTGTAACTGAATGAATTTTTCATATAATTTGTTCTAGGTTTGTGATGTCTTAAGTCATTTCTTTCCGATGAACGGAGTCTATAACGTGTATTTTTCGAAAATGTTAATAACTCAGTCAGATATTCCGGTACTAGCTGGTGTTGGCATTTAAATATAAGTAAACCTGTATGGTACGCACATCTATTCTCGAATTTTAACCATTTACATTGTAAGTTTATTAAACATATCTGAGGAACTAGTTTTTAATGGTTTATTTTGTATAATTCTGGCAGCCCTTTTTTGTATTTTATATATTTTATTTAGATCTGATTTTGGGCTCATTGTATTACCCCAGACAGTACAACAGTAGTCGAAGCATGGTACTAAATATGCATTATAAAATGTATTTTTCATTTCATCTGACAAGTAATAGATAATACGTTTCAACAGAGCTATTTTGGAGTTTAATTTATTACACACTTGAGATATTTGGAATGTCCATGGAAGTGTGTTGTCAATTAATACACCTAGTAATGTATACCCCTCAACGTTTTCAATGGCGACATTTTCTATTGATAAACGTAACTCACGAGAATGTTTTAGCTTGTATTTTGTAGTCATCAACATGCATTTAGATTTGCACGGGTGCAGTGACATATTATTTAATTTACACCAGCTATCGACTTCGTTCAAGTTGTCTTGAAGTACGTTTTCAATATTGTTTATGTTATAATCAGATTTGTGGACTGTAGAGTCGTCAGCGTACATTTTATTGAATTTGAAGAAAGGGCTATATCATTTATATAGACCAGAAATAAGAGCGGTCTTAAAATTGAGCCTTGAGGAACACCGGAATGAACGGATAACTTTTTCCGAATATACATTATTTACTTTTATTTTTTGAGTTCTACCGCTAAGATAAGATTCAAACAATTTAATTGCGCTATTTGAAAAATGGTATAATTTCAATTTATGTAACAAAATCTGATGATCAACAAGGTCAAATGCTTTTCGTAAATCTAGGAAAACTGCACCTACATATTTACCAGAGTCGATATCTTTTAGCCAGGTGTCAACTATTCGGGTGAGAGCAGTATGACAGGAGTGTTGTTGGCGGAATCTGGATTGAGTTCCTTTAGCATTTCCAATGCACAATTCCAGCGAAAATTCTTCTGTGTCAATCTGTACAATGGTTCGGCAATTTTTGAGTAATTTCGAACAAATTTTTGATAATATGATGTAAGTCCTAAGAACTGACCAAGTTCTTTCACACATCTTGAATGCTTCAATATTGATATTACTTCGACCTTTTTCTGATCAGGTTTTACGCTGTCCTTTGAAATAACATGTCCAAGGAATGCTGTCTCTTGTCGAAAGTAACTACACTTTTTGGATTTGAGTTTCAATCCTGCGTTTATCAACCGCTCGAGAACAGTATGTAGATTTTCAATGTGCTTTTCAAAGGATTGACAATAAACAACGATGTTATCCTAGTATAGAACTAGGATTTTCCATTGTAATTCATCCAAAGCACGTTCAGCCATCCGTTCTTAAGTCGCAGGAGCATTACACAAACCGATTGACATTATATTGTAATGGTACAGTCGGCCAATTGGCGCTGAGATGGCAATCTTTTCCTTATCAGATTTAGCCATTGGTACTTGATGGTAAGCCATGTTACAATCAAGTGTGGTAAACCACGACGCTCCTGAAAGTGAGTCTATGTTCTCGTCGATTCTTGGAAGAAGGTAAGCGTCTTTTATCGTCTTCTTGTTTAATTTCGTGTAGTCTACACACATTTTCCACGTTCCATCTTTCTTTCTGACTAAAGCAGTGGGAGCTGAATATGGACTGTCAGATTTTTCAATAAGGCCTTTATCTTCTAAAGTCTTTATTTCCTCTTCAAAGATATTTATTTTGAATAAAGGTATCCAACTTGGTGGTTCTTTAATAGGAGTTTCATCTTTCAGTTTTATCTTGTGTATGCCTAAAATTGTTCTTCCAACTTCACCAGGGCAAGCAAACGCGTCTTGTTTGTCGATTAGCAATGTCTTGAAACTATTTGATTGGCTTTCGTCAAATCCGGAAATATCTTTGTTGTACATTTCAAGTAAATGTTCGGGCAACAATGGCTCCGCTTTAATTTCTGTAACAAACATGAGCAACTGCCTCAAAGG